>PVIA01005323.1:0-117866 GCA_004024845.1 Tonatia bakeri
AAAAAAAAAAAAAAAAGAAAATAATCCACCTATAAGTAGGCCTGTGCAGTTCAAACCCATGTTGTTTCAAGGGTCAACAATACTGGATTTTATTAATTTCTTGAGTGTGATGATAGTATTATGTTCCTTGTTCTTAGGAGATACAAACAAGAGTATTTAAAGACCAAGTCTCTTATCTGCAGTTAACTCTCAAAAGGTTTAGTAAATAAACAAAAAACAAATGGATATATATGTACATACACTTAGAGAAATAGGTAAAGTAAATACTGCAAAAAGTTAAGTCATAAATCTAGGTGAAGAGTAAGTGGTTGTTCATTGTACTATTTGTACAACCTTTCTGTAGATTTGAAATTTTTCAAAATAAAATGTTGGCAACAAAATGTCACACCTTCACTTAGGTAAGGAAGCCTAAAGAGGTATGTCAGTTAGGCCAAGACTCTACAAGGTGGACAGTGTGCAAATGAACCTGTAAGGAAAAGGGCTCCAGGAAGTACCTAGATAACAGAGGCGGCACCTTTGGCTGTGAACTAGCAGAAGAATGTAACCAAGCAGGAGGGAGGGAGTGATAATCACCAGATCCAAAGGGCACCCTGGACAGTCCTTGTCCAGATCAAGTTCTTTGGCAGAGGTTTGGGCAGCTAATCAGAAAAGTACAGGAAGTGATCAATGATCGCAGGTGGGACAAAGGGGTAGTAAGGCGGGCAGGCAGGTGGGCAGGCAGAGAAGATGAGTGAAGGAGGAGCACAGAGGAATCAGAAATCTAGGCAATGCTCTGACTTGTCTGGGCAGAGTTAAAATGCTCATTTCAGGGAAGCAAATAAAAACTAGGGTGAAAGCAGCCAAGTTGCTGGGCACCCACTATGAGAAACAAAGGTTAGAGAGCACAGGAGGGTGAAGAGAGTTGGCTGAATCTGTATGAAAATGAGAGAAAGGAAGGGGGAGAGCCAATGGCAGAATGTGATAACCCTGGTATTGGTGTCTTTCTTGGTGAGGCAAGAAGGAAGAGTGGCCAAAGCTTGCTTCCTCCTATCTGAGTAAGAGTTGAATCAGAGAGATGCAAACTGGCATTGAATTCCCAGGAAAGGTCATGCCCCCAACCCCAAACTACCTTTGAGACTGCCGGTCCATGGTATACACCCCTGACAGTCTCTGCATGTGGCCACCAGTACATTTCTCATAGTTCTTAAGGACCATATATTCCACTGAGGAATTCTGAGTTGCTATTTCTTTGAGAAATCTGTCTTTAGTTTAGCAGCTACACTCATGGGCATGCTATTCCCTCTCACGTATCCATTCTTCCAGAATCCCAGGTAGGCCTAATTTTCATTACTGAAGTGCAGCTTAGAGTTTCTGAATGTCAGTAGCTGGGAATATGTAACAGCCTGCCTTTGCACCAACTCTACCATGCCCAGTAGAACATTCTAGCTGTAAGTTAGAATGTCTTTTTCTGTTCCCAAAGATTCTGATGCTGAAAGAAAGCAACCTAGAGCAGCTTAGGTGAGAGAAAGGATCAGTGAAGGGGTCACAAATATGTCTGCAGGAACCAGAGGGTCTGGTCTCTACAAGCAGTATTTGAAATTCAGGTATACTTTTACAAGTTCCATAAGCAATGCTCATTTGGGTGCAAAAATAGAGGGTTGGTGGTGGCTGGGGCTGGGCCAGTAGTCACTGCCCAGGGCACTTTCCTCAGAAGTGGTACTTTTTTCAGAAGTGAGTTTGTTAAGACAATGATAAAAAGACTACAGGAAGGCAGTGTGGGAACAAGACTTGTACAGAAGGTCAGTAGGGGGCACCTTTCAATTTATATGCTCCCCCATCAACAGCCAGCACAACCCTGAAACTGAGAGCACCACCTCTCTATTCCTCTGGCCAGGACAAAGTCCACAGGCTCCTTTAAAGGGCCTTTCCTCCCTCTCTCAACAATGACCTACCTCACTACGTTTTGGGCCGAGCTTTCCTTCCCTTCCTGTCGGCTGTGTCCTGGGCTCCAGATTAGAGATGCCGCGTTCCATTCACTCTTTAACCTCTCTCGGAAGTGCTTAGTCACTGATCCGGCCACGTGGCATCCGCTTTCCCGCTGTGGGTCTGGTATGTTAACTAAGAAAGTTATTTTCCAGCCTAGTTAGAAACAGCAGGAACTTGAATTGACTTGCTAGACTGGCAGTGCTGGAGGAGTTAGGGCCACGTGCCAAAGGAAAGAGTGGATGGCCAATCACCAGGGAGCAAATTTCTCAATCTGTAGCTTGCGACTAAACCTTCCTGCTGGCAAGGGAGCTCTATGGTAGGCCTCTGCCGCCAGATTTACACTGGGAGACGTACTGTGACTTTGCAGTGGCTCTACATGCAGTTCGGAGCCCAGAGGGAGACTCCTGAACCACTTTTTCTAGGAATAAAAATCTAGAGGAAAGAAGGTTCATCCTAGAGAGAGGGGACAAAATCCTGAAGAGAGAGTAAAGATAAGAGGAGACCAAAAAGTCCCAGATGTGACAAAGGCTGGGGACAGAAAGCCAGACCTCTGGAAAATAGGTGCCAGGCTAGCAGGTCTGAGGGCTGGCCCTGGGCCCTTGTTGGTGCTGCTACTGGCTCTGCACCCTTTCTTAGCCCAGGTCCCATCCCAGCTCCTACCTGGTAGGTACCTGTCGTGGCTGTGGCCGTACTCTGTGGTGGTGAGTGACAAGTGAGTCTGTGTAAAGGGCTGGTTGCCAAACAGATTGTCACTGCGAAGGTTGTGGCAGAGTTTCTCCAGGAAGCGGAGGACGTAGGTGATGCTGTTGACGGCTGGGAGGTTGAGGGTGTGCTGTTCCCGGTCAAACACGGCTGTGGAGTGAAGTAAACAGGGCTGAGCACGTCAGCCGTCAGCCGGGCATGCAACGCAGCGCTGGGCAGGAGGAGTTCAGCCCACGGCTTGCCTCAGGCTTACCTGCTTACACAAAGGCAATCACTGCCCCAGTTTTCTCCCTCCCTCCCTCGAGGGTATGATTTTCGCCAACTCCAAAGGACTTGCAATAATGGGAGTGGCCAAGCCAAGTCCTTTGCACCTGGGGCTCTGGAATGATTTTATGCAACTTGTGAAAACAACTGTGAACATAATTCTATCTCCTCCATCAGTTGGCTGGGCCTTGTCCAGGAAATCTGTTCATTTTGTGTGCTATTTCCCTAAGCACTGCCTGAGAACAGAAGCTGGGCAGAAGAGAATACAGCCTTTGCAGCACTGGTTTGGTGAACAATCTGATCTATGTAAGAGCACTAGAATTTCGGCAATATTGGGAACTATGCCGTGCTGTGTTTAATTTCACTCTTTTTCCATTCAAAAAGTATCTGTATAGCCCTTAAAAAGCTAAAGATCTCTGTAGTTGTGTCTGAGAGCAGCAGGAAATGGGGAGAAATGTCATTCTCAGGAACTAGTTTGGAGGCAGAGAAAGAAACCTACAGGAGGGATAGGTGCTAGGAGCTAAGGAGAGGCAGCAAAGAAGGCTGGGTTCCTGCAGCCCGCTGCACCGAAGGAGAGACCGGTAGTGGCCTCTGCCTCAGAAGGAAAGCTTGATTTCCCTTGCAGTTCTCCGCCTTCTATAACAATTCCTCCCCTGCCTGCCACATCCTCTTCTCAGCCAATTACTCCCTGGCCTGGCCTCCCACACCACCCTGCACGTATTTCTCTATTGTCACACCTCTCACAGTTAGCTGTGAGATATTATTCCTTTTCCACCAGGGCAGCACCTGAGACTGTCATCTTCCTTTTTCCCCGTCCCCAGCCAGTGTCCTGGCAATAACCTCTGACATACAGTAAGGGCTCAATAAATGTGTTCCAAAAGAAGACAGTTGGATTATTTATGGGTTTTTCCATGTCAGCTGCTTGTTGAGGCCGAATACTGCGATGTGTCAGAAGGAAGGAATAGGAGATTATGGAGTAACATACAGTTAAAATTGAGAGGCTTTAGGTCAAGTCCTCATGGGTTTGGTGGGCAAAGAATAGGGTTCTGGACTTATGAAAACTGGAATAGAACAGGGACACAACAGAAAAAGTAAATATTCTCAGTGAAAACAACAAAACACTGTGCAGCTGACTCAGATTCTCACAGCAGGGAAGAAAGAGGGAATGGCTCTTCCCACTCTGCCCTGGGGTTTAACTCCCTTGTATCAGGGCTGGCTCAGAACTGGGAAGCTAAGGAGTCAAAAGAATGAAGAAGAGTTCGAGGTTCCCTCACACCAGGTGGGAGGCTGTGGCAGTCTGGAGAAACTCTCCTGTGACCACAGTGCAGCCTCCTGTTGAGTCTTTTTATCTTTTGGGGTGCCACACTCACATATTTTCCGTATGGAGAGGCTAAGCAGGCAGACAGGAGAGGAATCTGTTTAGAGGCTCAGGGCTCTAAACAGTCTGTGTGGGTATTCTACTTGGCAGAGGTATGCATGAGACTCAGAGAGGCTCTGGGTGTAGAAAATGAGGACTCTGTGGAAGAGTATACCTTCACCCTTCTTTAGAGCCTTCAGGTGTGAAGTGGGAACCAGGATGGCTTGTCAGAAATTAGCCAGTTGAGAAGGCCTTGCCCTCTGGCTAGGAGGCCATACTAGCCCAAGGGAGCTTACCTGAGATAACCTCACCACCGTGGCCCTGTTTGAGGAAGCTGAAGACGGTTTTCTGGTGATAAGCACAGTCGATGCAAGCCTGGACAGCCTGCTGCAACACCACAGAGGCGCGGGCTGGCCCGAAATGGTCAGGGAGCTGCTGGACCTTCTTCTTATCTAAGTGGGGGCCTGTGCTGCCGTTCTTGTTCAAGTAAATACAAACTGCAGGAGACAAAGAATTAAATCAAAGAACCGTGCAGAGTGCTCGGGAAAGAGAAGTTAGATAACAGTGCTCTCCTCTATCTTCTCTTCCCTGGACTCTGGTCCCGGGCAGGACTCCCAGCTGCTACGCTGGTGACACGCTGTGGGAGGGGGCAGAGGGTGGCTGTGCCCAGCTGCTTCCAGCCCAAACTGCATGACCAAAGGCTCTGGGAACACAGCCTGCTGGAAGAACAGCCTGACCAAAAGCCAAGGCACGGAACTTGCACTTTGTCTTCTGTGCACTGAAAAGAAAATCTAAACAAGTTCATAGATACACACACACATATATACACACACATTCATTTTTGGTACTTGGTTGCCTCACATGTTCTTTATGTATCTTACCTTATATGTGTAAGGAGTTGTGTGGCCATGGCAACATTAGCAAGACTGTGGTTGTGTGTGTGTGTGTGTGTGTGGTCTTGGACTTAGAATGGTCACACCACTGGTCACTTGCCTTGCTTTCTGTTCTGGACCTTGGAATCCCCTTTTTATCTTCTATATCAACACTCAGGCCCAAAGAAAGCAGTAAAAAGAGAAAAAAATGGGATGAAGAAAAACATGGAAAGGGCTTGAGGGTCCCAATTCAGATATTTGTTTGTTTCAGGAGTTTCTCCTGTTAAGACAGCTGGGTACTCTCCTAACAGCAACCCTCCAACAGGCGCTGTGGTGGGGCAGGGGATGGGTGGGCACCAGAGACAGAGGCAGTCCTAAACAGAGGTGCTTCCTTGGTCTCTGGAGGGGACTCACTGAAGCCTACACAGCTACGACATTCTTCCTGCTGACCTGCCTTCTAGGCTTCCACTTAAGAAGGGGTACTCTCCTTTCTCACACTGAAGGGGTTGGAGGGCAAAAAGTCTCTTTTGTTATTAGAGGCCAAAAAGATAAGAGTGGTAGCTATGTGGGCTGTGGATGAACTGCCGCCCTCTATGGGCCTCATGTCTACCACCTGTAAGATGAGGGGGTGGGCCAGATGCTCTCTGAGGATTCTCCCACTTTCATCATTCTAATTTTAAGGGGAAGCAAGGTAGAAAGAAGAAAATGATAAATAGAAAGGGAGAGAAAGGCTGTAGAAAATGAGAGGTGAAAAAAAATGGAAAAAGGATAAATTAGATGATTGAAATAAATATTTAACTATGTTTTCTCCTAAAACCCATTAAAATGAGCCAGATAACAAGGGAAGACAGCATAAAATTTTGGAAGCAGGAAAGGAGACTGGCAAAGTAGTAACTGACTCAGCAGATCTAACAAAGCTGAATCCTTAACCAAAAATGGGCAATGATGAGAACCAAGCTGTTTCATCTTATAATTCACAAAAGACCCAAGAATGGGCAGGTGCCTCTGGAGGTGTGTGTGGAGGTAGATCTAACAACTGAAGGACTGGTTGAAGTCTGTTAGAAATAGGAGTTCCATGTCAAAACATGACTTTTTTTTGCCCCGGTCATGTAGCTCAGTAGGTTAGAGCATTGTCCCTATATGCCAAGGTTGCGGGTTTGACTCCCAATCAGGGCACGTACAAGAAGCAACCAATTAATGCATAAATAAGTGAAACAACAAATTGATGTTTCTCTCTCTCTCTCTTTAAAATCAGTAAAAAAATTAAAACATGACCCTTTTGCTGAAAACAACATAAAAATGCAAGAACTCAAAGAGATAAGAAAACTAATGAAAACTCTGTAAGGCTGTTCATAGCAGCTTAGTCATAACAGTCCAAAACATGAACCCATCCAAATGTCCATAAACAAGAGAACAGATATACAAATTGTGGCATCATCACTTATTAGAATATCACTTGGCAGTTAAAAATAACAAACCATTGATAGGGTGCTTCTCACAAACATCATTTTGAGAGAAATAAACCAGAGAGAAAAAAGTATACATATAATATGATTCCATCTATATTAAGTTCGAGAACAGAAAAATCTAATCTACAGTGATAGAAATCAAAGGTGAAAGTGAAGACTGTAAGGAGGCATGAGGTAACTCCTGGGGAGTTTGGGGGTGGTTAGAAATGACTTTTAACTCAATTGGAGTGGTGAGTTATAAGAGTGCTTACACTGACTAAAATTCATCAAATTATACACTTAAGAATTGCATATTTCACTGTATGAAAACTTCATCTAATTAAAACACAAGAAAAGGAAAAAATATAACCAGTCCATTAATGATTCAAAAAAGAAATTCTACATGGATTAAAGTGTGAAATAGAAGAGGAAAACTATGAAACCCTTACAAGAAGGTGGCAGATTTATTTATTTTTAAAGATTTTATTTTTCAGAAGGGAAGGGAGGGAGAACAATAGGGAGAGAAACATCGATCAGTTCTCTCTCACGTGTCCCTAATTGGGGACCTGGCCTGCAACCCAGGCATGTGCCTGGACTGGGAATCGAACTGGCAACCTTTCAGTTCTCAGGCCAATGCTCAACCGACTGAGCTACACCAGCCAGGGCAGAGTGTGGCAGTTTTCAGACATGGCCTCCAAATTCTTTGACATTCCTTACATAGATCTCTGTGATATTTGACCAATAGACTACGGTGGAAATGACATTGTCAGTTTCTAAGCCTAGGGTTTAAAACAATAGCAGTTTCTACTTCCGGTTTCTTGGGACATTTACTCGTGGAACCCAACCACCACCTGTGAGGAGGCAAAGCCACCCTGGGGTGAGGTCCATGTGGGGAGGAACGACAGCCAGCACCACCTGGTCAGCATGGATAGGAGTGACCCTCCAGCTCTAGTCCAGCTGCTGCGCTGACAATACACGGAGCAGAGACAAGCTGTTGCCACTCAGCCCTGCCCACACTGTTGTTTCCAGCCATCAAGTTTTGTGGTGGTTTGTTATGTAGCAAAATATTATTGGAACAGATTGTAGTGCCAGAAATAGGGTGCAGCAGTGACAAAAGCCAGACACACATGACATTGACTTTGGGATCAGGTATCAGAAAGAAGCATAATGGGCCACCAAGCAAGTGCTGAGAAGGCTGTCAGTGAGAGCTCAAAGGAAAGTGAGAAAAATCTTATTGGGAGATGGAGCACAGGGGACACTCTAGGTAGTGATGGGAAGTTAGGCAGCCCTGTCACTTGAAGAACAAGGAAATAAGTGCTGATGAAGCATCAGGTGCTATTTCACCTGATGTATTAAATGAAATAGCTAAGGTGATGAAAGTGCCACCGGCTTCTTTTCACCTCCTATGATAAAAATGCAAGATGAGAGGAATCAGTTTGAAATCAACAAAACGTAAAACATAAAAAAACTCAGGACTTGCAGAGTTCACAAACAAAACTGCTTCTCCTTTCCAATCTCTCCCTGAGGCAAAATGTCCTAAATTGAGAAAGTGTCAAATTCAGAATGGGAAAACAAAATCTCTTGCTGAGAAGTCAGAGTGATATAAAACTATGCTCCACAGACTACTTTAGACCAAAAGGCCCTATAATCTTACCAGTAAATCTCTCAGATTCTCTTCCTTAAACAATAGAATCTGTTGGGCATTGTCTCACAGCAGCTGCACAGGAAGCCCAAACCAGAGAAGGGTTTATCTTTAAGAGATCTGTGGTTGTAGCTTTTGTCTAATGAAGTAAATCCCAACAGGGATTCATAGACAATCCCTCAAGGTTTTAAGAGAATCATTCTGGTGGAAGCATTGCCCATTACGACTAAAAAGACAAAGCTGGTGCAAAATGAAAAGAATCGTTTAGAGCCCCCAATCTTTTACAGGCAGGAAGAAGACGGAGAAAGCAATCTCAGTTTTCTCAGGGAAAAGGAATGATGATTCAGAGGACAAAACCAAGAGTAATGAAAAACAGCCCCCGGAAAGTAGTACTGGATCAAATTAATGAATTGGCAAAATGTGCCAAACTGGATTTCAGAATCTGTATAGACCAGTGACTGCTGTGTGCCTCTAGTTTTTCTCCCCTTTGAACAGGTGTATCTGTAAGTTATTCTCTGCCCGTCCAACCACTATGTAGGGTATATCGGGAGCAGACAACATGTTTCTTTTTCCTCCCAGTATGTCTCCTTGTTATTTCACAGTATATTTTACTTATCTTTTAAAAAATTTATCAAATTTATCGGGGTAACACTGGTTAATAACATAAAAATTTCAAGTGTAAAATTCCATAATACATCATCTGCATATTTTATTGTGTGCTCATCACCCAAAGTCAAGTCTCCTTCTGTCATCAATCATATATTTGACCCTCATTACCCTCTCATACTCCCCTTGACTTCCCCTCTGGTAACCATCGCACTAGACAACATGTTTCTTTAGTTCACAGGTCTTCGGACTGGAGAACTACAGTCAAGGAGCTGTGCCTGGGAAACTGCACCTGAGAGGTCTGATTTGTACCTGGATCTGATTTAGATGAGATCCTACATGCGGAGCCTGATGTTGTAAACGGATGAGATTTTTATTTATTATTATTATTTTCTTAATCCTCACCCTAGGATATGTTTACTGATTTTAGGGAAAGAGAAAGAAAAGGAGGAAAGAAGGAGGCAGGGGGAAAGAGAGAAGGTGAGGGGCAGACAGAGAGGGAGGGACATTGATATGAGAGAGAAACATCAATCGGCCACCTCCCGTATGCACCTGACTGGGGATCAAACCTGCATCCCTCTGGTATGTGAGATGATGCTCCAACCAAGTGACAACTAACTGAACCACCTAGACAAGTTTACAAAATGATGTAAATTTGATGAGACTTTTAATGGTGAATCTTGCAAGGGGAAGAATAAATTATCCAAGTGGGAAAATATGTAAATAATTTATCTTTAGAGAATGAACTAAGGTGGTTTTAGAACATGGTCCATAATTCTTTGACCCTCCTTACATCGAGATGTGGAGTCTGTTCCCCTTCTCATGAATCTCAGTTCTGACTGACTGATCAATAAAATATGGTGGAAATGACACTGTGTTAATTTTGGGGCTCAAACCTTAAAAAAATGGTCACCTCCACTTCTTGTCTCTTGGGACACTTGCTCTGGAAACCCAGCCACCATGGTAGGAGGAAGCTCAAGCTACCCTTTGGGGTGTGTAGAAAAGAACTAACAACTAGCACCAGTTTGGCTAGCCATGTGAACGCACCATCTTGGAAGCGTACCCCCTAGTTAAGCCACTCTGACTAATGCCAGGGGGAAGAGCAATGAGCTGTACTGATTTAAAAATAGTTGAATATATTGATATTACTTTTTCCAGGTATATAAAAGGTCCTTATGTCTTTTCTTTTATAGTTTATGTTTATTGTCTTGTTTTTAAAAATCCTTCACAATGTTAATGTCATAAAGATATTTTTGTATAATGTCATGTTTTGGTTTTCTACTGTATCCATATCAGAACTGAGGTTGTAAAAAAAAATTAGGAATGAACCAGCATATAAGGAACTTGGAAGTACTCACTTCATCCTAACAATAAGTAAAAGTCTGAACAACCTGAAAAATCAACAGTTCTTTGTAGATCCACCAGAGAAGTGTGGTCACAGGGCAAACTGATATCCCCCAAATTTGGAGAGATAGACAAGTGAATACAGAGAATCACAATTTACTAGAGCAGGAATCCATGAGCAGAAACCTCCATGGGAACCAGAGCCAAGGCAGGAAAACATAAACTGCAAGCTGACAAGTTGCTGAAAGCTCAGTGTGGACAAACCTGAGAGTTTAACATTCCGGGGGACCCAGTCATATCGTAGCAGGGAGAGGGGCTCCCTACACTTTTGTACATTTTACCTTCAGGAGTTCGACCAGGTTCTCACAGTGAACATGGGGGAAAAATCCCCTCATGCTTTCAGCAGGGAGAGGGGTAAAGGAACCACTTTAGAAAAGTCAGAGCATTCTGTTCTTAACAAGGTCTGCTTTCAGAAGAAACTATTTTGTGAGAGCTTAACCTATTGGGTTTGATCAGAGCCTAATCCACTTGGGAGAAGCAATACCCAACTCCAACCCCCTCCAGCCATGCTGTCCCACCTAAGAGGGGTTGGGGGACTAAAAAACACTAGTGAATTTCCTAGTCCAGAGGCACAGGCTCACCAAAGACTGAGACCTACTTGTAGGACCCAGAATACCTCTCCCTTCACACTTCAACGTCACATTTACTAAAGGCCTGTTTACAAAAACTCCTTTCATTCAGAACATCACGTCTGGCTGTCAAAAAAAATTACGATATATACTAAAAGGCAAAAAGTGCAGTATGAAGAGACAGAGCAAGCAACAGAATCAGACTTAGCCATGGCAGGCATGTTGGAATTGCCAGATTGGGAATTTAAAGATTTTATTTATTTATTTTTTAGAGAGAGGGGAAGGGAAGGAAAAAGAAAGGAGGAGAAACATCAGTGTGTGGTTGCCTCTTGTGCGCCCTCTACTGGGGACCTGGCCCACACTGGAGGCATGTGAATCCACCCAGACTGGGAATTGAACCAGTGACCCTTTGGTTTACAGGCCTGCCCTCAATCCACTGAGCTACGCCAGCCAGGGCTAGATTGGGAATTTAAACCAACTATGATTAATATGCTAAAGGGATCAAAAGGAGAAAGCAGCATACAAAACAGATGGGCAGTGTATATAAAGAGATGGAAATTCTAAGAAAGGATTTAAAAAAAATTCTAGAGATTGAAAACACTGTCACAGACTGCTGGGAATATGCCCTAAGAATCCTGAGTCACCAGTTCAAAAGAACTGAGGCACACCTATGTTCATAGCAGCATTATTTACAATAGCCAAGTGCTGGAAACAAACTAAGTGCCCATCAGTAAATGAGTGGATCAAAAAACTGTGTTCATTTACACAGTGGAATACTATGTGGCAGAAAGAATGAAGGAACTCCTACCCTTCGAGACAGCATGGATGGAACTGGAGAATACTACGCTGAGTGAAATAAGCCAGATGGTGAAAGACAAATACCATATGGTCTCACCCATTAAGAGGAATCTAATGAACAAAACAAACTAACAAACAAAATAGAACCATAGGCATAGAAACATGAAACAGACTGACAGTGACCAGAAGGGAGTGAGGAGGTGGTAATGGTAGAAAGAAGGGGACGGGACTAGTCGAAGAATATGTATGAATGACCCATGGACAACAGTGTGGGAATTTACTGTGGGAGTGGAGGGTGGGCAGAGGACAGCAAAGAAGGAAAAACTGGGACAACTGTAATGGAATAACAACAAAAAAATGAAAAAAAACCCCCAAAACCCAGCAACAAAGAGACACAGTTTACTGTCCTTGAGTATTTTATGTATTTCATCTTTTATGAGCAGCTCATTAATCTACTGAACTGCTCAACTTGTTCCTTTTATTTTTTAGAAATATTGTCACAGAAATGGAGAACACCTTTGGTGGGCTCATTAGTAGACTGGACATGGCCAAGGCAAGAATTGCTGAGCTTGAGGATATCTTAATAGAAACTCCCCAAACCAAAAACCAAATAAAAAAAGACTAATCCCACCTGCCAGCAACCCAGAAGAGACTATTTAAGAACTGTGGAACAACTACAAAAGAGGTAATATACACACATGATGGGAATACCAGAATGAGAAGAAAGAAGAAAAAAAACACAGAAAAAATATTTGAAGCAATAACAACACAAAATTTTCCCAAATTAATGTCAGACACCAAATCATAGATCTAGGAAGGTCAGGAAACACAAAGTGAGATAAATGCCAAAAAAAACAACACCTGGGCAAATTATATTCAAAATGCAGAAAATCAAAGATAAAAAAAAAAATCTTGAAAAAAATCAAGGAAGAACCCACCTTACTTGTAGAGGAGCAACAATAAAATCATATTCTTATAAAACATGAGAGCTAGGAGAGAAAGGAGTGAAATATTCAAAGTGCTAAGAAAAAACACCCACCAACCTAAAATTCTGTACCCTGCAAAATTATCCCTCAAAAGTGAAGGAGAAATAAAGACTTTCTTAGACAAAGAAAAATGGAAGGAGTTTGTTGCTAGTAGACCTGCCTTGCAATGTTAAAGCATTTCCTTAGAGAAAGGGAAATAATAGAGATCAGAAACTCAGATTTATAAAAGGAAAAAAAGAGCATAAGAGAAGACATAAGTGAAGACAAAACAAAAACTTATTTTTCTTATTCTTAATTGATATAACAGATAATAGTCTGTTCACAGTAAAAACATAATAATGTATTTGACTGTGTATGCTTATGTGTGTATATGTGTGTGTTTATATGTGTTTACACATACTTACATGTAGGTGAAATGAATGATATAATCATATAAGGAATGGGAAGTAGAAATTAGAATTATTTTATTATTATATTTGTGAAGTGGTATAGTGTTATTTGAAAGTAGACGTGGATTAATTATAAATGTATACTGCAAACTCTAGGGTAACTACTAAAAAAGCTAAAGAAATATAACTGATATGGCAAAAAAGGAGAAAAAATGGAATTATATAAAGTGCTCACTTAAAACTACAAACAGCAGAAAAAGAATAGAACACCAAAACAGAAACAAAGAATGAGGGTAACAAATAGAAAATTATAACAAATATGACAGGTATTTATCCAGCTGCATCAGTGATTACTTAATGTCAGTGGTCCAACTACACCATTTAAAAAACAGAGATTATCAAAGTGGACAAAAAATATATATATACTGTCTACAAGTAACTCACTTTAATTTTTTATTGTAGTTAAACTCACTTTAAAAATAAAGACATGTACAGATTAAAAGTAAAGGGACAGAGAAAAACATACCACGCTAATACTAACTAAAAGAAAGTGGGAGTACTTATTTTAATTTCAGAAAGATTTTGGTGCAAGGAAAGTTATCATAGGTAAATAGGGGCATTACATAATGCTATAGATGTCAATTAACCAAGAAGACATATTAATCCTTACTGTATATGCACCTAACAACAGAGCATCAAAATATGGGAGGCAAAAATTGCTAAAAGTGGAAGGAGAAATAGATAAATCCACTGTTATGGTTGGAGACTGCGACATCCCTTTATCAGAAGTGGACAGATCCACAGGTAGAAAATGAGGGAGAGCACTGTTAAACTCGGCAGCATTGTCAGTCACCTGGATACAATTGCTATCTATATAGACTACTTCACACAACAATAGCAGAACACACGCTCTTCTCAAGCTCACATGAAACATTCACCAGGACAGACCACATTCTGGGCTACAAAATACACATTAACAAATTAAAAAGAATAGAAATCATGTGATGTCTGCTGTTAGATCACAATGAAATTAAACAAGAAGTAACATAAAATAGGTTTAAAAAATCCCCAAATAGTTGGAGATTAAACAACACACTTCTAATTAACATATGGGTCAAAAATAATCTCAAGAGAAATTTTAAAATATTTTGATATAAATGAAAGTGAAAATACATTGTGGGATTCAGCAAAAGCAGTGGATAGAGAGAAATTTATAAAACTGAATGTATATGTTAGAAAAGAAGATCTAAAATCAATAGTTTCAGTTTCTACTTTGGGAACTAAAAAAATAAGAGCAAATTAAATTCAAAGTAAGCAGAAGAAAATAAATAATAAAAATTAGAGCAGAAATCAATGAAACTGAAAACAGCAAATCAGAAGAGAGGAATCAATAAAACCAAAAACTCCTTTTTTAAAGGATCAATAAAATCAATAAGCCTTTAGACAGGCTAAATAAAAAGGAAAGAGAGATAACACAAAATAGTAATATCAGAAATAAAAGAGGGGACATCACTACAGACCCATGATCATTAAAAAGATAATAAAGGAATACTATGAATAATTCTATACCCACAAATTCAAATCTAGATGAAATGGAGCAATTCTGTGAAAGACAAAATGTGCTAAAACTCACACAAAAAGAAAAAGACAACCTGGATAGACGTGTATATATATGTGTGTGTATGAATTTCTATCAATAATTAATAACTTTCTGCCTTGACAGGTGTGGTTCAGTGGGTTGGCCATTGTCCCACAGACTGAAAGTTCGCTAGTCTAATTCCAAGTTAGGGCACATGCCTAGGTTGTGGGCCAGGTGCCCCGTTGGGGGTGTGCAAGGGGCAACTGATCAATGTTTCCCTCACACATCAATGTCTCTTTCCCTCTTTCTTCCTCTATTCCCCTCTCTTTAAAAATAAATAAATAAAATCCTTAAAAAGTAATTAATTGTATTTTTTAAAAACAAACTTAGAATATTAGCTATAGAGGAAACCTGAACTTGAACATTCTAGAACTAATACTTTCATTCAATACTCTGAAACACCCTCTGGAATTCTCTCTACAGAAACACTTTCATGTGTGCACAGTGTACTCAAAGAAGTGACAAAGATATTCATTACTGCTTTATTTGTAATAGCCAGATTTTAGAAACATCTAACTATGTATTGACAAGAGGAACTGGTTAAGAGAACTGAAATGTAGAAACACTACAAATTGCAATGTGTCAGTCAAAAAGACTACACTAGATTTGTATGTGTTGATGTGGAAAATGCCCATGATGCACTGTTAAGGCAAAAAATAAAGTCACAGAAAAATGCAGACAAAAAAAATTAATAATCTTCTGAAATATAAAGCAGAAAGCTCAAATTCACTAGTGAATTCTATCAAACATTTAAGAAATATATTTACCAATTTTCTATAATCTCTTTCAGAAATCAGAGCCAGAGAGAATACTTATTAACTCATTTTATGAGGCCAGCATTACCCTAAAACCAAAACCAAAGACATGTGAAAGCTGATAAAGGAAACCTTGATTAAAATTGGATTTGAGAAGGCCTATAGGAGGAGCTCTGGCCATACCACTACATGGTCAATTATCCCAAATAGAAAGACATCAATTACTCCAAACAGGAAATGTCAGTTATAGACCCAATAGGAAGACCCTTACCTCCAACCCCCAAACAGAAAATGTAGCTAATTTAGTGCTCCAGTACGAGGAAGTAGAGTTTTCCTCTTGTCCAGCAACAAGCCCAGCCAATGGAAATGCTGTAGCTTGGCCACGAAGAAACCGTAGTCACCTGGACTCTTACTTTCCTCCAAAGAATGTTCATTTTCTCTCAGTAATGATTTCCTCGTTCCTGTCTATTTTCTGTAAAAGCCTTCCATCTTGTATTGCCCTCAGAGTATGTCTCTCTGCTAGACGAGGTGCTGCCCGGCGCATGAATCATTCCCAGTTAGGTCTTCACATTTACTGAGTTAAATTTGGTTTGTTAATAGACATTACAAGAAAAGAAAATTAGAGACCAATCTCTCTCATGAACATAGATGTAAGAATCTTCAACAAAATATTAGCAAATTGAATCCAACAATATACAAAAATGATTATACATGACAACCAAATGTGATCTATCCCAGGTATGCAAGCCTGGTTTAATATTTAAAAATCAATTAATGTAATCTGTCACAACAGGCTAAAGAAGAAATATCATGTAATCTATCAGCAGATGCAGAAAAACTATTTGACAAAAAGCCAAGTCCCATTCATGGTAAAAAACTCTCAGCAACCTACAAACACATGGGAACTTCCTCGACTTGATAAAGAACATCTCCAAAAAACCTACAGCTAACATCATACTTAATGGGGAGAAACTAGAAGCTTTCCCACTAAGATCAGGAACAAGGTAAGAATGTTCTCTCTCACCATAAGTTTTCAAAATTGTACTGGAAGTTCTAACTAATACATTGTAATGAGACAAGAAAACAGACTGGGAAGGAAGAAATAAAATTCTCTTTGCTCATAGATGACATAACTGTCTATGTAGAGAATGTGAAAGACAAAAATTCCTGGAACTAATAAGCAATTATAGCCAGATACAGTTTCCAGATACTAAAGCCAGTCAGTTTCCTATATAACAGCTATAAACAACTTTTGAAATTAAAAACACAATACCATATGAGCATCTCTAAAAACAAAACACTTAGGCATAGGTCTAACAAAATTTATATGAGGAAAACTACAAAACTGATGAATAAAATAAAAAAAACTGAGTAAAAGGAGAGACACTCCATGTTTATAGACAGGAAGACTCACCGTCAAGATGTCAGTTCTTCCCAACTTGATCTATAGAAACAATGCCATCTCAATCACAATCTTACCAACTTTCTTTGTGGCTATTGACAAACTTATGGGAAGTTTATACAGAGTGGCAAGAGATTAGAATAGCTAACACAATATTGTAGGAGAAGAACATAGCTGAAAGACTGATGCTCCTCAACTTCAAGACTTACTATAAAGCTACAGCAATTAAGATGGTGTTCATTGGTGAAAGAATTGACAAATAGATAAATGGAACAGAAGAGAGAGTCCAGAAATTGTCCCACATAAATGTAGTTAACTGATCTTTGACAAAACAGCAAAGGCAATACAGTGGAGCAAAGACCATCTTTTCAACAAATGATGCATATGCAAAAAAATGAATCCAGATGCAGACCTTACATTCTTCACAAAAATTAACTCAAAATAGATTACATACCTAAATGTAAAAGTCAAAACTATAAACCTTCTAGAAGATAACAGGAGAAAGCCAAGATGACTTTAGGTATGGCAATGACTTTTTAGATACAACACAAAAGTCACAATCCAGGGAAGAAATACAGATGTGGGGGTTAGAAGTACTGACCCCCGTGCAGTGAAAATCCATGGAAAATACTGTTTTGCTCTGTGGTTGGTTGAATCTATGAGTGCAAAATCTAGGGCTATGGAGGGCCAACTGTATATTTATTGAAAAAATCCACATATAAGTGGGCCCTATAATGGTGAATACATGTCATTACACACTTGTTGAAACTCATAGAATATACAACCCCAAGAACCCTAATGTAAACTATGGACTTTGGGTCATAATAACATTTCAATGTAGGTTCCTCAAAGGAAACAAATGTACCACTCTGTGGGGGCTGAGGATAGTGGAAAAGGCTATACATCTGGGGGTGCCAGGGGAATATGGGAAAAAGGTCTCTATAACCGCTGCTCAATTTTGTTGTAACCTAAAAAGAGTCTAGTAAAAATCTCAGAGAACAAGAAAGCTCTTCATAGCAGATACAAATATTCAGGAGCAAGGAAGCAGAATATAAGCATTTCCTAGTTGTATGTTACCAATTTCCTAAATGTATGTTAAATCCTTTTATGAAGAGCATTATGCAAGATTGGTTTTCCACCAAACACCCTTTGGAAAATGCCACTACGATAATAAATAATGATACTTTTAAAAGTAAGATGTCAGAAACAATAAACTCAATACAAAGGTGAAAGACATAGTTGAGAAAAGCTTCAAGAAAGTGGAGCGAAAGACGAAGAGAACAGGAACAAGAACACAGAAAGTCGAGAACACTAGAGGAGCTCCAGAGGTTCGGCATCCGAGTAACGTGTGCGCCAGAAAGAGTGAGCAGAGAAAAAGGAGAAAATCACTGATGAATGAATTTTTAAAAATTTCAAGAAACTAAGGAATGAAAAGGGAATCCTAAGTGTCCACCATTGTAGGTAAAAATACTCACACTGTAGGTGAAATTTCAGAATATTGGGTATGAAGAGAAGCTTCAAAGAGAATAAACAAAGAGAATACACAGGTTCTATACAAAACTAAAGAAGTAAATATAAGAAATATTTACATGGAAAAACAAAGACCTGGAAAGTAGCAAACTGAGGATAATACAAATAATACAAGACTGGTGAAGAGGATGTCAAGAAATTCCAAAGCCTCCAGGAGAGATTTCTTTTAGAGTTCAATGGACAGGATATATAATGTACTTGAACATAAAGAGAGATATATGCAGTAGTAAGATAGTTTAAGGTTGAATAAATACATAGTGAAATAAACCTATAATAAAAAACTAACAAGATTTACTCTGAAATAAAAATGTTGTGCAACAAAGGAAAAGTAATCAGAGTACATTACGTCTCTATGGAGAAGAGCAATTAACAAGTTACAATAACAGAATACTGAATTTCAACCTAATCAAAATATAGGGTATTGATACAATACTAAGATAGGGAAGTACATGTGGGTGGATAAGGGGCTAGGATATTAAGAATTAAATCTTCATCTTCTAAATTGGGTTGTTAGTTGAAAAATGCCTAAAGCTAAAAAATGGCAATACTATACCCTAAGAACCCTGAAACACCAATTCAAAAGGACCTATGCATCCCAATGTTCAAAGCAGTGCAATTTACAATAGCCAAGTGCTGGAAACAGTCTAAGTGACCATCAGTAAATGAGTGCGTCAAAAAACTGGTACATTTACACAATGGAATACTATGCAGCAGACAGAAGAAACTCCTACCCTTCACGACAGCATGGATGGAACTGGAGAGTATTATGCTAAGTGAAATAAGCCAGACAGTGAGAGACAAATACCCTATGATCTCACCTATAAGTCAAACCCAATCAACAAAACAAACAAGTGAGCAAAACAGAACCAGAGACATGGAAATAAAGAACAAACTTACAGTAACTAGAGGGGAGGAGGAGGGGGATAACAGGGCAAAGAAGGGGAAGGGTCGTCAAGGAACATGTATAAAGGACCCATGGACAAAGACAACTGGGGTGAGTAGGGCAGGGGGAGAGTAATTGGGGGAAAATGAGGACAACTGTAATTGCACAACAATAAAAAGAGGGAAAAATTAAGACAGATTAAAGAAACATTCCATTTTCTTATATGGAGGTAAATGAAAGAATCAGCTAAATTAAAAACGATTAGGCTTCCAGTCAAGATGGAGGCATAGGTAGACACACAGTGTCTCTTTGTACAATCAAAAGAAGGACAACAATAACTTAAAAACAAAAATCAATTAGAACTGACAGAAAATTGAACTGTATGGAAGTCTGACAACCAAGGAATTGAAGAAACATTCATACAGACAAGTAGGCGGGGCGGAGTCAGGCAACTGGTGGAGAGGACTCGCAGCAAGGCAGCGGCTGGTGGAGTGGGGCGGGCAAGGCTGCAGCTGGCTGGCGAAGTGGCAGCTGGTGAACCCAGTGTGGCGGGAGCTGGTGGAGTGGGTGGTCCCACATTTGCATGCAGATAAACTGGAAGAACAACTGGGGAGTGAGACAGACCACGCAACCCAGGGTTCCAGCTCAGGGAAATAAAGCTTCAAACCTCTGATTGAAAACACCAGTGGGGATTGAGGCAGCAGCGGGAGAAACTCCCAGCCTCACAGGAGAGTTCGTTGGAGAGACCCACAGGGTCCTAGAATGTACACAAACCCACACACCCGGGGATCAGCACCAGAAGGGCCCAATTTGATTGTGGACAGCAGGAGAAGTGAATGAAAACTGGCAGAGCGTGCAGTAGGCAGTATTGTTCCCTCTCAGACGCCTCCCCCATATACAGTGTCACAACAGAGCAATGGGGGTTTCCCCACCCTGGTGAACACCTAAGGCTCCACTCCTTACTACTTAACAGGTGTGCTGAGACAAAAAAAAAAAAAAAAAAAAAAAATTGGCCCAAATGAAAGAACAGATCAAAGCTCCAGAAAAAATACAACTAAGTGACAAAGAGATAGCCAAACTATCAGATGCAGTTCAAAACACTGGTAATCAGGAAGCTTACAGAATTGGTTGAATTTGGTAACAAATTACATGAAAAAATGAAGGTTATGCTAAATGAAATAAAGGAAAATGTACAGGGAACCAACAGTGATGGGAAGGAAACTGGGACTCAAATCAACAGTGTGGACCACAAGGAAATGTTCAACTAGAAAAGAATGAAGAAACAAGAATTCAAAAAAAAATGAGGAGAGGCTTAGGAACCTGCAGGACATCTTGAAACATTCCAACATCTGAATCATAGGGGTACCAGAAGGAGAAGAGGAAGAACAAGAAATTGAAAACTTCTTTGAAAACATAATGAAGGAAAACTTCCCTAATCTGGCAAAGGAAATAGACTTCCAGGAAATCCAGGAAGCTCACAGAATCCCAAAAAAGTTGGACCCAAGGAAGAACACACAAAGGCACATCATAATTACATCAGCCAAGATTAAAGATAAGGAGAGAATCTTAAAAGCAGCAAGAGGAAAGAAGACAGTTACCTACAAAGGAGTTCTCATCAGACTGTCAGCTGATTTCTCAAAAGAGATCTTACAGACAAGAAGGGGCTGGAAAGAAGTATTCCAAGTCATGAAAGGCAAGGACCTACATCCAAGATTGCTCTATCCAGCAAAGCTTTCATTTAGAATGGAAGGGCAGATAAAGTGCTTCTCAGATAAGGTCAAGTTAAAGGAGTTCATCATCACCAAGCCCTTATTTTATGAAATGTTAAAGGGACTTAGCTAAGAAAAAGAAGCTAAAAAAACATGTATAGTAAAATGATAGCACACTCACAATTATTAACAACCACACCTAAAACAAAAACAAAAACAAACTAAGCAAAGAACTAGAACAGGAACAGAACCACAGAAATGGAGATCACATGGAGGGTTAGCAACAGGCGAGTGGGAGGAGGAGGGAGCGGGAAAAGGTACAGAGAATAAGTAGCATAGATGGTAGGTAGAAAATAGACAGGGGGAGGGCAAGAATAGTATGGGAAATGTACTAAGGGGGGGAATGTGGGTGGGAGAGGGTGTGCAGGGTGGAGGGGAATAAAGGGGGGGAAATGGGACAATTGTAATAGCATAATCAATAAAATATATTTTTAAAAAGCAATTGTTTTTGGTGAGCAGTAATAAATAATAGAGAATGGGGGGTCTGTTTGCTTTCATTTTTGTAATAATTCTTGTAGTGTTAATTTTCTTTTAGACTATGAGCATATAATAATTCTTAAAAAGTGCTGTGTGGTTAAAAAAGTAAAAGGTAGATAATAAAGAATATAGTTCAGTCCTTTATATCCTATAGACTCCACAAAAAAACTACTTGAAATCCTATTTTTAATTGAGCTGTTGATATTTTATGTTTTAGCAGCAAAATACCAGAGTTAATTGCTAAAAAAAAAAAGAATATAGTGTGGAACATAGCTTTTAATTTATGACAGCTTTTACTGTTAACATTTGAAGGGACTCTAAGGCTCAGAAAGGGAATTGACTTCAAATCTCATGACATGCCCCCAAGATGCCTGTACACCTGCTCGGTTTACCCCACATCGTTCTACATGCTACTAAGGTGCCTTTTCAACAATAAGTAGAAGACCCAGAGCAGCAGAATCTTCATGACCATGCCTCACTATTCCATTTAAATAAAGCTGACCATCTCTTCTGACAGTCCCATCCTTGGCCTAAATCTCATAGCCTAGGAAAAATGGGAACTAACTTTGTATCTACTGCCTGCTCTTGGCCAGGCTACGGTGGATTTTATTGATCATGGTGTCACCATTCCCCAGCTGGACCTTGGCTCATTCTGTGTGACCTCGAGCAGTGGCAGGATTATTGTAATGCTGAAGGGTTCTGGAAGGAATCACTAAGAATGGGGCATCCTGAACTGGAAAGAATTTGTAATATTATAAACTGGGTCACCCCAGCTCCCCAACTCTGAGTTCACAGACTATCTACCCAAGACTCTTTGATTGTTTTTGACAGGATGGAGGTATCTTTAAAGCTATTTCAAATACCAAAGATAATTTTTTTTTTAAAGATCCTATTTACAAATGGATAAGGGGCTAATTATTGGGGCAAAATGAGAAAGTGCAGACACAGGGGCCTGGGGCTGTTGCAGCTAGTACCGTGATCTGCTCTTACCTGTGGGGGCCTGCATGGCTGAGCTGGGGATGGTGGCAGCATCTTGGGGTACAGTGCTGGTGTCCGGTTCAGGGGTGCTGGTTGTTGGTGAGGTGGGTGGTGGGTTCATCAAAGTCCGAGGTTTCCTCTGTCAAAATGGATGGGGAAAAGTTTGCTACCCATGATGGTAACTTGTCTTTTCATTCCCCTATTCCTAGCCCTTAATTCACCCATGAAACAAAAATATATTTGTAGATGGGACTGTATTTTATCTTTGTTCTACACACAGCATCCTGTCCAAAGCTGTACATACAGTAGATGCTTAGTAAATATTTTCTGAATCAATGAACAATATTCTGGGCTTCTGTACAGCCAGAGCTTAATTCACTGTCTTTCATATTTACTTTCTCTTTCCTGAAAAGTGGAAATGTCCCTTCCTCTAATTCTACAAACTACTTTCCTCTGCCTACCTCTTGGGTTCATTACCTGCCACTTATTATCTTCGACCTTATACTCTAGTAATCTCTATCTGTATTACTTCTCTAAAAACCATGCCTGATCTATACCTTTATAATAATAGGCTGTTCCTTCTGCTTGAAATGACCTTTCATTTTTTTTAATCATATAAATATTTGTTTATCCAGGAAATATTTCTAGATTTGCTCTAGTTACTGTCTCTTTTGTTCTATCTCTGTTCTTTGTATTTTGCTATCTCTGTCACGATGTATTGTCATTACATATATTTATAAAAGCATATGCTATTAGCCTGGAGCTCTCTGAGAGTCTGATTTTGATACGATTACTAGCATGACACTTGACATATACATGTCAATAATATTTTTCCATGAAGCATACAGCATAGAATACCAATAATGAGGGAAGTAATAAAAATGATTTGAGAGACATCTAGAATCTTCCCTATAGTGGTCAGGGCAGCCTCTGGGAGAGAAGGATCTCAGAAGGTTCTTGCCAAGATAAAGTTTTCTAAAAGCCTTTCTAATGCAAGTAAAACAATCATCGTCAAGGTCCAGAAGTCCCTTTTTTACTAAATGCCACGTAGGGTCCACTGCTGGGAGCTGTATAAACCTGTCTGCCTCCTAGGGGTATTATTATCTAAAGAGGTAGCACCCATGACAGCAAACAATACTTTAAGATGGCCTTCCTGTGAAAGTAGTCACACAAACACCCATGAAAGCATACATGGGACATTGACAGCTCCTCATATTTTTTGACATTGCTAAAAGTAAAAATCCAAATAAACAATGAGTCAGGGTAGAAAGGAATACCAGGTTCAACTTCACTAAGTTGGTGGTAGGATTTCATGAGGTCCCTGAAGGAACAATCCTGGTAAGTTAGATGACCAAATATTGTAGAAGAAACCAGGAAAACGGGAGACATTACGTATTACTATTTGAGATAGGTGCAATTACATGTATTATATCTATTCATATATTACCTCATCTCTATTTTATTGATGAGAAAACTGGGGCTCACAGCCTTACTCAAAATTTCCCAAAATCACACAGGTGGTAACAAATGGAGGTGGGATGTAAAACCAAGTTTGTCTGGTTTCAAAGCCTCTAGTCACAAGACCGCTTTGCTTCAGAAAGGAATATAAAGGTTATGGGTTAAAATGAAAGGATATACACTTATAGCAGTAGGCAAAAATAACAGGAAGGGGAATTAGGGAGTCAAATGCCAGGCCATTAAAATATAGGATAAGATGAGAATTATTTTATTCAAGAGGCTGGAAAGAAAGATGACTTATGTTTGGGACTGCCTGAAGAAGCAGAGGAGAGGCAATCATAGAGTCATAATTCTTAGGTTTTGAAGGACCTTAAAGGTTATTTTATCCAACCATCCATCCAGTATGTCTGCTTCCTTGTCCCTGAAAACATCCCTCCCATACAGTCGTCCAACCAGTCCCTGATGAAATACCTCTGATGAAGGGAGATCACTACTGCTACAGGGTCTGGCAGAAATAACACCCCCGTTTTTTATTACAAAATCATCAGCATGAAATTTTGTAACATAACAATATCATACGCAAGCACACCATATGACATTTCAGGTGAAATGCTCAAATTAAAACTATAAATTATTACACCCATATTATTACTCTACCAACCACACTGGAGGAGGGCTTACTTCTGCCAGACCCTATGTTTTAGAATGGATTTAACTGTTTCTTTATCCTGAGAAAAAGCCTGTCTGCTTGAGTTTCTGCTTATTTGGTTCTGGTTCTGTCTTCAGAACCTCACAGACAAATTTTCTCCCTCTTTAACCTGACTGTCTTCAAGGTGTCTTCACATCATCAAAAACACAGCTTCTCTGGCCTTGCAATTCTAGGGCCTTCAGTCTGTCCTCCACAACATGAGAATTAGAAAGAGTTATGGAGACACAAGTAAATCAGGACCTGGGTCAGGGGTTACTGGCAGTAGGTCAGGAGCGTTACGTGTTACATACAAAGATTTGGATGTGACATCGAGAATTCAAAGCCAAAAAATGAGAGACAATCTCAATTAAAACATCATCACTCAAACCGTCCATCCACCCACCCAATCTCTCAAGAGGTTGATATACAAGGCACTGCAGGAGAAAGAGAGAAGAAAAAGATTAGGTTCCTAACCTTGAGGAGCTTATATTCTAGGACTGAAGTCAGCTGGAGCTCATAAACAAAACAAAATCAACCAACCAACCAACCTACAAAACCTACGGAAGAACTTAGGAGACTGGAATGGAGTTCCCAGGAGGACTGGGCATCATCTCCATGGTGGAAGTCGGGCAGTCTAGTTCAGGAAGGAGCTGCAGGGAAATTCAGAACAGGAAGGAAGGGAGTGCGGAAGGTGATGCCAAAGGAAGCCCCAGAGAAGCCGCTGAGGAACTTTCCCATCAATGGTTTCCCTAGGGAAGATACGCATGAGGAGCCGGTCATGACTTAAAGGTGGTACTTTTAGGGACAATCCTCAGTGAAGCTTGGCTCAGCAGTCTTTTCCTACACTAAAGGTAAGTGTTAGTTCCCTCAAAAAATGTGACGGAGTGGATGTGGGGTAGGGCAGCAGTGACACTGAAACTAGACAATCTGGGGACCCAGCTCTGTAGCCTTTGCTGTTTATTGGCTTTAGGGAGGTCTTTTCACATCTGTAAGTCTCAATTTACTTAACTCTTAAATAACATTATCACCTTCTATGGTTTTGTGAAAATTATGTGATATGTAATGGGGTCTGATACAGAACCTTATGCTTAGTAGGTATTTGATAGTTGTTTTTTTTTTTTTTTTAAAGAAGGGGCAGGGATAGAAAAAAATACATTTATGAAATCAATTTCCTTTTTTTGTTTACATGCCTGGGCATTCACTTTGGGTAGGTTAACAATCAGGAGCAGGGCCTTCCATCTATGGACATTGGATCAGAATTCCCTTGAATGAGAGTAACTTTCAAAGTCAAAATTTGTTTCTTATCCACATCACACTATGTCTAATGTTACCAACTCCCAGGTAAGTAGCTAAGTAGGGAGGACAACCTAGGAGATTCCTCTTAAGTGCACGCACAAGGTGGAGAATAGGTCTGGACATGCCCCTTTCCAAGATGGAAGGATATGGAGGGGTTGCCTCTTTATAACCCTTTATTCCTTTCTGAGAAACCCACATTTTTACCTACCTTACTGCCAGGTTTGGGACCCCTCTTCTTTGGGAATTTCAAAGGTTCAGCTGACTTAGATGGGGTGGCGATGGGATGGGGAATGAGGGGCTTGGGTGTCCGGCCCCGCTTCTTTCCTGGTTTACGCCCCCTCTGCCCTGGTTGATGCTCCAAGTCAGTTTTGGTGCTGCAGTGGATGCTGGGCTTCTCAGTGTTCACATCGGATGCAGGATAGGGACTCTTTGGAATCACAACTGCAAGAAAAAGACTTATTCTATTGCCCCCTCCTCCCACCTGTATTCCCATCCCAGCCAGAGGGAAAAAAGCCTTGCTACTAGTCTCGCTACTATTTTCCTGGCACCTGACCTAAATAATGGAAAACCTCAGAGGAGAACTGAGGTTAGGTTGGCTAGAATTGGAAGTTTTAATTATTTCTGGCAGGTGCAAAGAAAAAATATTAAAAATTTCTCCCCAAGGCATCAAGTTAAAGCACATAAACAGAGCCACAGGGATGGGATTCTTAGAAGAATCCTTTCCTTCTAAGAATGAAGAATGGAATTTCAGAAGAGGAAATGATGCCTTTCCCGGGTTACATCGTGAGTTGAGATGATGTCTTATGTTTTGAAACTAGGCCCTTCCACCAAGTCAGAAATTTTCTACAACAATGCACTTAAAGTTTTAGTGTGAGTATTGCAGTGAGGAGTAGTGAAACACATGGAAACATATACATCTGATTGCATCTCTCCCCACCCGAAAAATCTTTGCTCCATATTATTGTTAGGGTAAAGTCCAAATTCTTTATCCTGACATGCAAGGACTTCTGTGACTTCCCCCCCTCCCTTCCTTGCTCTCCAGTTATATATGATGTCATTTCCTGCCACCCACCCCCAAGTTTTAGACCCACTGTTTTCTGAACACCAAGTCATTTGTGTACGTTGAGGTCTCTATTTTTCCTGGTCTGACATACATCAATATTCAATTTCTAATACTCACTTCTTTATTGAGGCCTCGCTTGACTACACCCCAACTAAGTCAGTGTCTCCTTCCCCAAAACATTCTGTAGACTTCTACGTTAGAGTACTTTCAATTTTACTCTAATCATTCATCTTCTCCTTAAATTGATAATTCTTCAAGATAAGGGATATCTAATTCATCCCATGAGTATTTATTGAGCATTTACTACAGGTTATGCACTGTTCTAAGAAGGCCCAAGGAAACAACAGCGCACAAAACAGAAATAGGTTCCCCTCTTACGGAGTTTACCTTCTAGTGGGGGAGACAAAAAGTAAGCAAACACATATACAATATAATATTAGGTAACTGCTATGATCAAAATTAAAGCAAGCTTAAAAAGATAGAGGCAAGTCCTCTTTGAAGAGGTGACATTTGCAGAGCTCCCAAACGAAATAAAGGCAAAGCCTTATGAAGATCTGAGAAAAGAGCTTTCAAGCAGAGGGTATATAACAATTGCAAAGATTCTGAGATGGGAACACATTAGTGTGTTTGAGAAATGGAAAGAAGGTTAGTATACAGCTGGAATTGAATGAGGAAAGGGGAGAGTGGGAGGGGAATATGTTAGAAAGAGAGTAGCAATAAGATGATGTAGGACTTTGTAGACTGTAAAAATGAATTTCACCCTGGATGGTGAGGCTCGGTGGATTGAGCACCAGCCTGTGAACCAAAGGGTCACTGGTTTGGTTCCCAGTCAGGGCAAATGCCTGGGTTGTGGGCCAGGTCCCTGGTTGGATGTGTGTGATGTTTCTCTCACACATCACTGATGTTTCTCTCCCTTTCTTTCTCCCTCCTTTTTCCACTTTCTAAAAACAAACAAACAAATAAGTAAAATCTTTAAAAAAAAAGACAATGAACCTGAACTTACTCTAAATTTGAAGGGAGGCACTGGAGGGTTTTGAGCACAGGAGTAATGTGATGTACTTAAAAGGGACACTATGGCTGCTATTCTGGGAGTGGGCAGGGCAGGATCAGAACTAGAGAGACTAGTTAAAAACTCATTATGATGGAAGAGTAGAAGGTAATGTTTCTTATGCTTCCAGGTAGGATGTAAGAGATTGTGACAGTGCAATGTTGCTGTTGAAACAACTAGAAAAAGTCAGATAAATTATCGTGAAAAACACTGCAGTGCTGTAGTAATCATGAAGACTAGAAGAACTCATTAAATGAACTTTCCAGACCTGTCTGGGAAAGGCTTCTGTGGTAGCTGACACTGTTTCCTTTCCTAAGGGCATCTGCCAATTCAAGGGCATGAACTTAGGATTAGGGTTGGCCTGTGGAGGGGAGCTCTACTGCAGGAAAGAGAAACCAGAGAGATTTCTGAGACAAACTGGAACTTGTGGAGCTCCATGTGTGTGGCCAATTTCCCCATGGAACATGGACTGAGTTCTGAGCCTGTACACTGGGCTGTGGAGCAAGGCGGAGAGCTTCTAGAATGCAGAATAGAATCTCCCATTATCTTGAGGTTTCGGGAGACAAGGTCTCACTAAAAGGAGGAGCTCTATCTCAGACACATAGCTGATCTCCTCAAGACTGTGAAATTTTAAGAAGAGAGGTCAAAGAACTAAGCCCTAATTTTCTCAAGAGTAGGATGGATTTTCAGGGCTAAGGAGATGAAGCCCTATTAGGTTCTCAATCAAGAGCCTATGAAGGCCCATATCCAAGAAATATGGATATTTTTAATGCATACTGAACTCTAGGTTGGCTGTTGATGTATTTTAGCCCTTTAAAGATAATTATATATATATTCATTCTAGAGTTTTATACTCAGCGAAAATATCTTTCAAAAAAGAAGATTAAATAACATTTTCAGATGAACCAAAGCTGAGAGAATTTGTTACCAGCAGACCTAAACTACAAAAAGTAAAAAGGAAGATCTTTAGGCTGAAGGAAAGTAATCCTAGATGGAAGGATAAAACTGCAGGTTCGATTCCCAGTCAGGGCACATGCCTGGGTTGCAGGCCACGGCCCCCAGCAACCGCACATTGATGTTTCTCTCTCTCTTTCTCTCTCCCTCCCCTCCCTAAAAATAAAAAATAAAAATAAAATCTTAAAAAAATACCTTATTTCTCTTTAAAAAAATAAAAAATAGAGATGCAAATTAAAATCACAATGAGATACTACTTCACACCGGTCAGAATGGCCATCATAAACAAAACAACAAACAAGAAGTGTTGGAGAGGTTGTGGAGAAAAGGGAACCCTAGTGCACTGTCGGTGGGAGTGTGGACTGGTGCAGTCACTATGGTAAACAGTATAGAGTTTCCTCAGAAAACTAAAAATGGAACTGCCTTTTGACCTGGCAATTCCACTGCTAGGATTATATTCTAACAACCCTGAAACACCAATCCAAAAGAACCTATGTACCCCAATGTTCACAGCAGCACAATTTACAATAGCCAAGTGCTGGAAGCAACCTAAATGCCCATCAGTAAATGAGTGAATCAAAAAACTGTGGTACGTTTACACAGTGGAATACTACACTGCAGAAAGAAAGAAGGAGCTCCTACCCTTTGCAACAGCATGGATGGAACTGGAGAGCATTATGCTAAGTGAAATAAACCAGGCGGTGAAAGACAAATACCATATGATCTCACCTTTAAGTGGAACCTAATCAACAAAACAAGCAAGCAAGCAAAATATAATCAGAGACACTGAAATTAAGAACAAATGGACAGTAACTAGAGGGGAGGTAGGAGGGGATAATGGGTGGGGGAGGATGAAGAGTTTTCAGGAACAATTATAAAGGACACATGGACAAAACCAAGGGGGAGTGAAGTCAGGGGAGGGAGGTGGGGATGGCTGGGGTGAGGGGAGAGGTGGGGAGAAAAGGCAAGACAACTGTACTTGAACAACAATAAAAAATAAAAATAAAAAATAAAAAGCCCAGGTAGTGTGTGTGTGCACGTGCACACATGTCTGTATGAATCTGTACATGACACAGAACATAAACCATGGAAAAGAAAAAAGAACATGAGGAAACCCATTTGGTTTATCAGTTTCCTGGACTGGGGTCTTGTTTTCTTTCACAGCAGTGTATCATTCATTGGCCTTAGCACAATAATTTAGAGGATGTGTTCTTTATTAGCTTTGCTCAGCTTGGCTGGGTTCAGCTATGTGCTGCCAGCTGGGCTGATGCCAAGGCTGAAACTCCATTCCCCTAGATTCCGGTTCATTTAATGATGCAAACGTTTCCTTCTGGGCCTAACTCAATTAACACTTTCAGTTCTCCATATCTAGCTCCTTCTTTCCCTCTTGACCCTTATTGCTACAGAATAAAGAGAGGACCTCTGAATTATAAAGACATTTCATGTTTTCCTGGGGTCTTTTTAGGCTGATCAATCTCTAGAGATTGGGGAAAACAGAAGGATAATACAATCATCATGATGGGACCACAAGCCAACTTCAAAAGCTTCTTGTTATTGAAACTCAAAAGAGTGACTGATCCTAGCTGCCTAGGGCGATAATTAAGAGCATTCCAGAGCAAATCCAGCAGACAGAGGGCTCTGTCTTCTCAGATTACAGTCTGTGTGTGTCTGGTCAAGACTAAGCTATGCAGGGAGGTGGTGTGAAAGCTCATTGTGAGGAAGCGCCTGGTGGTCAGCCACAGCCAAATGAATACGTTCAGCTTTCCTTAGTGAAAAGACAATGCATCTCAGAACCTTACTAGCTCCTGCCTTTTGACCATTTCACCTTCATACGCTTGTTTTTCTTTGAGTTTGCCAACTTCCCCTCATGTTCTTGATGTACTTGAATGTTTATATTTTGTTTTTCTTCTAGTCATTATTGATATTCAGAAACTCTCATTTATAACTGTAATATTTTCTCAAAAATCATCTAGGGAATTAAGGGGGAAAATGTAATAACATAGAGTTTATATTACTGGTTTGCAACATGACTTTCCTAAGAACCACATACATTTATTTAAAATGGGGAACTTTGCAAGTTGATGTATTGGTGCTGGCATACAGGCAGTGTTACAGTAAGAGCTGGCCAAAGAAAACTTCATGGATCTAAGTATTCCCAGGGAAACAGCAGGTATGCTGGTCAAATTTATAAACTGCCTAAGCTACTCCTCACAATTTCCAGGAAGTTTAAGAGAGGCCAGCTGTTTCATTTCACATGCTGAAAAACTGCTTCCATTCTCAGGCATCTATCTGTGGTTGGTGAGGGCAGGAGAGAGAACTGAGCAGAGCCAAGGGGCAGCTTAAGGAAGCTAGAAGGGAGGCATGAGACAGAATTTTTTTGTCTCTTCGACAGATATAATTAGAATCAGTGAAAGAACCCAGATCCCGTTTATAATCTAGTGCAGCTCATTTCATTTCTCATATTCCCATTTCTATTTGTGTACCACAGGCATACAAGAGAAAACCTGTTACGGTAGGTCTGGCTCGCCGCATAAACCTCATCTCATAAATATTTTCCTCCTGACCAAATAGAGCACTTGAAATGCCTGTGTGTGTGCAGTTCCCTTTTCCTGGGATGTCTAGGCATCTTAATTCAGATGTAACTAACAGAGAGTGGACATCCATCACAGACTACATGGTGCTGTGCATTTGCACACCCATTTTTCATTTAAGTCACTCAACCTGGAAAGGAAACACTTCTCTATTACTGAGCCTAACACTGCTAATTGTTGGACAGATGAATGAATAAAGCTCAGAGTTGCTAGATGTGATCAAAGTATAAGGCCAAAGGTGAAATAAGGACAGAGACATTTGTGTGCAGGTGAGCGCGTGTGTATGTGTGTAGGGAGGGAGGAAATTGTGTGTTAAATAAAGGCAAGGCCTGGAACTAGCATATCTAAGAGAGGAAAAGGGTAAGTGGCCAAGAAGAGTTTGTTTCACTATTACCCAAGGTACCTGCACTTTTTCTCACATGGTTAGTGAAACATCTTCTCAGGAGACAAAGGGTGCATATTGGTCGCCAAAGCTTCTTGTGGAGAGGACATTCTCCTGCTTCTTGTAACTTAGTAGAAGAAGGAGTTGGGTGGAAGGGAAGTGGAAGGGTAGCCCAGGTGGAGAAGGTATGTTCATACGTTTAGTGACAGACAAGTGGGCGAATAAGGGCTCGGAAACAAGCCTCTCTGGAGATGCCACTCTTATTTTTGGCTATAAGGTTTCCAAAATTTGAAAAATAAAACAACAGTTTAAATAACTTTCAATTTATTAAAATTGTAGTAACATTCTCATTTTCATAGTTAAGTGAGTAATAGCTTTAGGTGATAATAGAAATGAAATCAGAAAATATAGTATGATGTATTTCACTCAGCAAATATTATTGAATAATTATGTGCCAAGCACTGGGGATATAAAGATGAAATTAATATATTAGTTCCATTTAATAAGGACTGCAGGTAGAAATAAGTCCTAACTTTCTAGACATGGCAGAAAGAGGAATTTTAGCTCCCTAAAATAAAGCTTATACTGCAAAAACTAGCATTGTTTTACATGTTACATTGGTAGCTACTTGTTAAATAAATAGTTGTGATGGCCGTTAAAATAAACTTTAAGAACTCACATTCTGACTTCTTTATTCAAAGATTCTGCTCCCAATGTTATCTCCGTCACCACAATGTTGCTGCCTCAGTTCTCTCTCATCTGGAATACTATAACGGCTTGTTAACTCTCATCTCTGCCTTCAGCTTCTGGAAGTCACCTATCCTTTTGCTGCTACCAGACTGGTTCTTCTAAAATACAACTCTGACCTGTAATTCCACTAATTAAAGCTCATTCAATGGGTCTCCTTGCTCTTGGGGTAAACACTCGGATCCTTAAAATGACCTAAAGGGAAGCTGTGCATTTCCCGTGCCTTCCTCTCCTTACACCTTACAAATATGTCATTTAAACATTTTTTAGTTTCTTGACTACATTTTTTAAAAATCTCAGGCCTCCACTCATTTGTTCCCTCTGCTAGTTAAAACACTCTCGCTCTCTCCCCATTCTTCTGGTTTCAGCTTAGATGCCACTTCATTTGGAAGCCTTCCCTGACCTCCAACTTCCAATTCTCCAATGTAGGTTAGGGACCCTTCTGAACTTTACTACTATCAAGTTGTATTGTCTATTGGTCTATATGCCCACAAAACTGTAAACTCTAAAGGCAGAATCCCTATCAACTGACTCAATGACCAGTACTTAGTTGTGATTTGATAGTTAGAACTTGAATGAATGGCTGGTTGGTTGCATAAAATTAGACAGTCCATCAGTTGACCTATGTGCTGTGACCCACGGATTAGCCCTGGTTGTGTTATCCTTGCCTCTGCCCTAGTTTTTCATTGTATAGTTTAGGATTACACTTTAAGCAACTCCCTTTCTGACCCAGAATCACAAAGTGATTATAGTGTAGTTTCGTAGGCAGTTAAAGGAAATACTTTTGAAATGTTTCACAGAAAAAAAAGAAACATTCTGATAGTTTTGTTTTTAAGCATCAAATTCTTTCTCCCCAGACCACAATAATACTCCTGCACACCCAGCACAGCAATGAATCCGATTTTTCTTTGTTTTTTCTACGTACAATGCCCCAGGTAGAAAGGGCAGACAGAAAGGGCCAAGGACACTCGGCTGACCATTTACTCCAGTAGGTGTGCTCAGCACTTCTGTTGGATTCCTACATTTCTAACAGCATATGGAGAGCAGCCAGACTCAGCTTACACTATATGAAGTCGTAAAAGATTTATGTATAATCCAGAATGCCATAGATTTTTAATAAAAATATAAACATGAAGTAGCTTAGATCTCAGGTTCTCTTACTGTTGTAAAATTACATAAGAAGCTAACCTAAAATATGAAACTGGCTTGTCCAGCCTGAAATTGGAGCAGGGAGGAGTTATATGGATTATTAAGATGTCTAAAGGCCCAATTAGCATTAATGACTATGCCAAGTGGATTGAACTTTTTATTTGGTTTCTTAAATTTAAAAAATAACACATACCTCTGTTTCACTTTAAAGTTACACAGACAAAGAGTGACGAGCTAAAAGAATAAAGAAAAAAGAAAAGAGAAAAAGCATTTGCCTTTTATAACCAAGTACCCTGGATTAGTTGCAAGGCTGGTATTTGCTCTCCATTAAAGTTGGCTTGGCCCCAGGAGTTTAGAAGCTAAAAAGGACCTGGCTTAGCAAAGGAGAAACAGCTGGCAGAGCTAAGGAGAAACAGCTTGGAACAGCAGAGCCCAGTATGGCTGGAGGGCAGAGCTAGGTGGGAGGTGAGCTGAGAGGGATCTGGAATCAAGCAGAAGACAGTCACAGGAGTCACCTGTTACCCATCCCCAAGATCAGGAAACTATACAGTACTACAGGGATGGAAGGGCCCTTAGGGATCGTGTAGTTTAACCTCTTACATTTGTAACGACCTGTTCAAAGGCATAAAACAAGTTTGTGGTCCAGTTGGGGTTAGACCCCCAGTTCAATGCTTTAATGTTATACTACACTGCTTCTTTCCTATTTCATATCAGGATCTGAAAGCCAAGATCCAGGGTCTGAAATGAAGTTTTAAAGAGAGCCCAGAGGAGAATGGGGAGAGTAGAAGGGAGAAGTGCGACGGCAATATGACTCAAAGTGACGGCCCTGACAGCTGGTCCTACTGAAAGATCTCCGCGGCCTTTCCTCTAGACTCAGATACCAACAAAATCAAGTCACTTAATCCTTTAACTTTATTTTTCTCATATCCCAAAATAATTATAGTTAGTTCAGAGTTACTAGGAAGATAAAATGAAATAACACATGTAAAAGAACATTAAAGGAACATTGGTACTTTTTCCTACTTACTGCAAGCAAGAAACAATTTCATATTACTTTCAACTTTTTCACATTTGCATGCTAATGACCAGAAGGTAGATATGAAAGAGATCTCATGATTAGAAAGAGAACAGGCTTACATATACAGAGAACATCTTGTTTTGTGAAATGAAATGAGTAATCACATTTTTTCCACATTGTATCACTTGTTCCTTAGCCAGGACAGTGAGACGGCTGAAGTTCTGCTGTTACTGAAGGTTACGTTACAGATCCTCCTGCGGGTATGGGGTAGGGAAGAAGGAAGTTGCTGGAGGAAAGCTGGCTGCTGGAGTGATGATGACTGAAGGACCTGGTCTGGAAATGCCAAGTGGATGGTCTCTTTCTACCTACTGAGCCTGGTCCTTGTGGTTGTCTCTGTTAAAAATCTAAGATCTCCAGAAACACACAGATTGGAAACGAAAACAGTCAGCAAATACCTCTAGAAGCATCGACTACACAGTGAGTCATATTTCTTATCAGCATGGTGTGCAGTCAGAAAGGAATGCATGTCCAGCAATTCTTGGACACAGAGACTCTCACTCTTCTGGGTCTTGAGAACTGCCTAACTGCTGTAAGAGATTCACCAATCAAAATAAGAGTTCTCTAGGCAAGAAAGTGAGCAAATAAACCTCACTGAATATAGTGTAGTCTGAATCAACAAAGCTTATTCTGTTTTAGTCTCAAGTAAACAAAAATGGCTCCGCTACCACTTCCAAGGCACTTTTCTTGCTGCTTCCACAGAGATATCTCACAGGGCCTGCAGAGGGATGGCAATGAACTTCTTACACCAACCCCAAGGCACTTGTTTCCTAAAGCATGTAGAGGGGTAGCAGCACTTTCCCGACACAGGATGTGTCTCATTTCCCCCACCCTCATCTCAAGTTCTCTCCATCTCAGAGCCACCAACCTAATTCAAGCCGCCCTTGCCCTTCCCTGCTCCATATACACCACAGTACAGCCCATTCCCCACAGAACAACCCAAGTGGTTTTTTTAAATAAGTTTTGTTGACATATAATTTACATACCATAAAATACACCCTTTTTAAAGTGTATAATTCAGAATTGTGCAAACATCATCCCTATTTAATTTTAGAACATATTCATCATCTCAAAAAGAAACCCCACACCTATTAGTCATTCCCCTTCCCCCTAGCCCCTGACAACCACTAATTTTTCTCTAGGTTTTTGCGTATTCTAGACATTTCATATAAATGTAATTACACAATCTGTGGTCTTTCGTGACTGGATTCTTTCACTTACCATAATGTCTTTAAGATACATGTAATGTTGTAGTATGCATCAGGACTTCATTCCTTTTTATTGCCAAATAGTACTTCATATGGCTATGCCACATTTTAGTTATCTATTCATCAGAGGTTAAATATTTGGGTTATTTCAACTTTTTGCTATGATGAATAATGCTGCCTTGAACATTCATGACACATTTTTGTGTGGACATATGTTTTCTATTCTCTTGGGTATATATTCACAAGTGGAACTGCTGGGTCACAGGTAACTCTATGTTTAATATTTTGAGTAACTTCCAAACTGTTCCCATAGGGGCTGCAGCATTTTACAGTCTTACTAGTTATGTACAAAAGTTCCAATTTCTCCACATTTTTATTATAGCCATACTCGTGGGTGTGAGGTGATGTCTCAATGTCTCATTGTGGCTTTGATTTACATTTCCCTGTTGACTAATGATGTTGAATCATTTCAAGTGCTTATTGGCCATTCAAACCCTGTGCTCATTTTTTAAAAACTGGGTTGTCTTTTTTTTTAAGAGAGAGAGAGAGGGGGGGGAGGGAGGGAGGGAGGGAGGGAGGGAGGGAGGGAGATAGATAGATAATGGAAGGGAGAGAGAGCGACATCAGTGCAAGAAGCATCGACTGGCTGTCTTCACATGCATCCAGACTGGAGGTCCACACTGGGACCAGGGGTGACATGTGCCGGTGCCTGGACCAGGGATGAACAGCAACCTAGGTATGTGCTCTGACTGGGAATTGAACCTGCAACCTTTTGGTTATGGGATGACACTCCAAAGACTAAGCAACATCAGCCAGGGCTGGGTTGTCTTTTTATTGTTGAGTTACATGTTCTTTTTGTATTCAGTATATAAGTTCAGGTGATTTTTAAAAAGTAAATCAGCTTTGTCACATCCCCTATATAGTACCCTCTAATGATTCCCTACTAGGTTTATAATAAGATCCGAATTCCCACTCTGGCTTACAAGGTCCTATTTCAGACTGTGCCACTCTCCCCCTCACACAGCGCACTGCATGTAGTTGGAGCAGTTGTTCCCAGCACCAGTGGTATGTTTGCCCCAGCACACATTTTTGTGTGGACAGATGTCTTCTATTCTCTTGGGTATATAGGGTACCCACAAGTGAAAATACCTGCTTGGAATTCTCTTTCCTGAATGGCTCCTTCTCACCATTCAATTCAAACATCACCTTTTCAGACAAATGTTCTTTAAAAGACATTGTATCTAAAGAAGCTGCTACTTCACAAAGAGGAACAAGGAAACTTTGGTGGTTGATGGATACAGTTATCATCTTGATTATAGTAACAGTTTCATGGATGCATACATATGTCAAAACTTTTCAAATTGTACATTTTAAGTATTTTCCATTTATTTTACTTTCTACTTTCATGAAGCTGTTAAACATTTAAAAACTCCCTGCACAATCACACCTTCACTGTCACTACCTTATCATACTTTACTTCCTTAGGAGAAACTGTGTGTCTGAAATCACCTTGTTTATTACTTGATTTAAGTGCTTACTATCTCATCCCAGCAGAATGGAAGTGCCACGTGGGCATGAATGTTGTTCATCCTTCTAACAACATTGCCCTCAGGCTGGTTCAAAGTTAGGTAGGTGCTCAATAAACAGTTGGCTAATTCAATGAATGAATCCAGTAAAGGTTTAGAAGAGACCCATAGAATATAAAGGATGACTTTCTAGTCTCTCAGATTCATCACTACTTTTAGATTTAAGGGGATAAGATTCATATTATTCCCTTTATTAAGAGCAACTATCTCAAACTCTATCCTGGATAATTTCCAACATTATCATTATTAGAAATATCATTTACTATTTAATTACTCTGTAGTACTATTCTAGCAGTTTATATACTTTTTCTCTCATTAGTATTTTTATAATAATAGTATTATAATAATGATAACATAGCATATTATAATATAGTAATAATATAGCACAATTATTATAAGTATAATATACAATTACTATATTAGCAGCAATAATACAATAAAAACATTTATTTAGCACTTACTTTTTGCCAGATTTTATGTAAGCACTTTACCCATATAATCTCATTAACCCCTCACAATAACTTTATAAAGCAGGTAGGTACTCTTTCACAGATGAGGAATTTGAGGTTTGGAGAGGTGAACTAACTGATCAAAGTCATACAGCTGGAACTCAAACCTGAGTCCAGCTTACTTCAAAGCCCAAGCTTTTCCCACTCTGCCGCAGTGCTTCTCAAGTATTTTTATAACACAGTGCTACCCCAGCTCATATAAAAGGCCCAAAGACCCGAGGAAGCTGTGCACCTAGAGAATGATACTACTCAAACTCTGAATAGGTTAGAAAAAAAATAAGAGAGATGAGAAGCTAGCTGCTTGAGAATAATCCAAGATATTTAGAGAAAGGAATTACTTATTTTATCACAAACTCCACGCCTACCTTCATTTGACATTTTATTCTTACTGTTTCTAGTCATTGTCAGGTACACTTTGGTTTTTACCTCAGTTCCTCACCCCTGCTCCTCCTCTGCCTATTAGTGAGGTTTATTGGTGGAGATATGCTTACCATGAGAGATCTAGGTAATCTCCACAACCAGTTTGGGTCCTGATTTCAAGAACTCAGATAGATCTTTACCTTTAGTGCCAGGCGGCTGTAGGTTGTCTCCAGTCAAGGAACACCAGCCCACAGGGAAGATATCGCGGGAGTCGAAGCGGCACCAGTAGTCAAAGGCCCCTCGCCACCCATCAAAAGTGACAAGCACCTCTGAGCCCCTCACTTCCCCAATAGTGGCTGGGCAAATGAAATGAGGGTTCTTCCTGTCCACAGCTTCTAGCTTCATTCCCATTTTGAAGAAGTTGTGGGAAGGTGATGGTGGTTCCTAGATGAGAAATGGAAATATACAGACCTAGGCACAAAGAGAGAGGCCATGTATGCCAAAAGACTGCTACATCACTTGGGTGACTAAAAAGGGACTGCTATCTAAAATTTATAATGGAGATTTAGTCTTTCTTCCAAATGAATGTCAAAGAATACTAAAGAATCACTTTGTTAATCCTAACATTGTGACCTCTTTGCTTCAGTATTTTTTAAAGAAGTAAAAGGTAACAGATAAAGTCGAACCTCCTTTTGTGCCCTCCCCCTATCCTGTTACCCATGTATGTTTTTATATTTTACCATATATGTACATATACATTTGCATATTTTAAATTTTATATAGATAACACTATACTGTACATATCATTCTATAAGTTATTTGTTCAACATCACATTTCTAAAATTTATCCATGTTGGTAAATGTAGGTCCTGTTCATTTTGATTACTAACAGTATTCTATTATATGTATATATCACAGTGAAGTCATTCTTCTGATGGACATTTAAGGTTTTATCCGACTGTTTACTATTTCAAATTTTACCATTCAAAATTTTAATGGCCATTCTTATACTTGTTCCTTTTACACAAGTGGAAGGGTTTCTTTAGGATACATACCTAGGAGTAAAATTATTGGGTTATAGGATATATACATTTCTGCTTTATTAAATATTGTTATATTGCCTTTCAAAGTGATTGTGACATCGTATATTCTGTCCAGCAGTGTTCTCTCCCTTTTTCTCCCTGCCCTCCTGCATTACAATGTAACTGCAAGAGTAAAGCTATAAAAAAGTGTTGTATACTCTGTTCTGTTACTTGGGTTTTATTGTCTAATCCTATTCAATAACATAGCCTCATTAAATGAACATCTGGAAGAAAAAGTCCCCCTATTTTGTAATTCTTCAATATGGTTCTGGCTATTCTTTATCCTTGATCTTTTATATGAATTTTAGATCAGCTTTTCAAGTTTCACAGAAAAACTCTATTTGGATTTTGACTGGAATCCTAATGAATTTATAGATTAATTTGGAAAAATAATATTTGTATGTATAAGATTGAACCTTCCCAATCTATAAACATAATAGCATTTTCTATTTGTTAAGTATTCATTAATATACATTTTAAAATTTACTCTATAAAAAAATTCATGCTTTTTACTAACATTTTCTAGGCATATAATAACTGTATGGCTCTCATATATCTTTTAAAATTTTTATTTTTCAAGCCATTTGTTAAATAAGAATGCAAGTGATTTATTTTTACAAATTGACTAGCTAATTTAATTCTGATTAGCTTATACTGACTGACACACCAATTTTTTTGTGTGTTTGATTTATCAATTATTCAGAGATATGTATTAAAATATCCCCTAGTGCTTGTGGATTTTTCAATTTTTCCATGTAATTCTGACAAATTTTACCTAATATACTTTGAGGCTATTTTTTTAGGAGCATGTATATATATAACTTTTATTTTCTTGGTAAACTGTACTTTTTTATCATTAGATAGTGACCTCTTTAAGTGCTTTTTAGCTTCCAAGTCTCCTTTGTCTGATTTCAGTAGAGTTAACAGTGGCATTATTTTGATAAATGTTTGCCTAGTATATAGTTTATATATTCTTTTACTTTCAACATTTTTGTGGCATATTTTATCAGGGCCTCTTGTAAATGGTGTAGTTAAATTTAAAAACAATCTAATCTGTCTGACTAAATTGATGAGTTCAAACTCATTTCCTGTGATAAATGATATATTTATTTTTTTATTTTTTAAACATTTTATTTATTTATTTTTAGAGAGAGGGGCAGGGAAGGAGAGAAACATCAATGTGTGGTTGCCTCTTGCACACCCCCTGCTGGGGACCTGGCCCACAATCCAGGTATGTGCCATGACTGGGAATTGAACTGGTAACCCTTTGGTTTGCAGGCCCATGCTCAATCTACTGAGCTACACTAGTCAGGGCAAATTATATACTTATTATAATTATTATATTGCCTACATTTCTATTTTACTTGATTTTTAAGGTTCTTTTTTCTCCTTTAAAATTGGCTGAATTTTCATCCTTTCACCCCTCATTGATTCAGATGTTAACCTTTTATTTATAATCTTTCAGTGGATCCCCTTAAGATTGTATAGTTGACATCAGTAAGTCTAAAACTCATCTTTATCTAGTCACAAACAATACAAGGACTTCAGAATATTTTAATTACTCCCGAGTTAATAGGTATTTGATAGTTTAGTTCCATCACTATTAGAAACCCACTATTTCTCTCTCTCTCTCTTGCTTCCATACTGTTATACTGAGAATTAATCACTTTTGTTATAATTTTTTATAGTTTTAGGCAATGCTTGATCAGCTTTATCCACATGTGGGTATTAAGCGAGATAGTGTATATAAGCTCTAAACTTACTGGAGGCACTCAAAAATTATCTCTTTCTCTTTGTTTAGTATATGAATATTATGGAATTCCAAGATCTATAACAACAACTGCTCCTTTAGATTTATGTCACATTTTATATGTTTTACTAGTAAACACATTTTTAAAAATTTATTTTTAGAGAAAGGGGAAAGGAGGGAGAAAGAGAGAGGAACGTCAATGTGTGGTTGCCTCTTGCATGCCCTATTGGTAGAGCTGGGACCCAAAAATCAGGATTCATAATTTAGAGTCTAATATTCCTCTGGGGACAACTGCTGCTTCATAAGGTACTAAATATTCCTTCTGCAGAACTAGTTTCTGAGAAGACATCCTCAGGCCATAAATATCATATAGACACCAGAGGCTCAGTAATTGAAAGGATATAAGCAGTTTGGAGTTGGTGATATCTGAGGAACACCGTACCTTATGGAAAATCCTGATGGGAGCCATTTCTGCTCCATTTAGCGTCTTCAAAAGGAACATGGGCCAAGAGGAGGCATTCAGCCGAAATCCTGCAGCAAACATAATAGGCAACAGATGAAAAATATGTTTCAAAGGGAAAGGCAATATCAAGTTTTCCCCTTGGAATCCAGCTACTCCTCCACAACCTATACTGTGATAAGTTACAGAATCACAGATTGTTAGGAAAGGACTTAAAGGTTAAATAGAAGAAATGCCTCATTAGACAGATGAGGAAATGAGGCACATGGAGGAAATGTAACTTGCCCAAGTGTAATGTTGCAAAGTAAGTAGTGGAACAAAGTCCCTAGCCAAGTGTCCTGACTTTGAGATAAGTATCACAGATTATTTATCATAGTGCCTAAAAAGTTTTCCTTGAAAAATCCAAAATAGATGTGAGAGGATTAACAAATACTTAGAAATTGTCTAGACAGTAGAGTATGAAAGTTATTCTTAATATCTCTTAAGAAGATGCCAAATACGTTAACTGATTAACCCAGTACACAAGTAAATTGTTTTGGTTCATCTCAACATAAACCCACTATTTCTCTCTCTCTCTCTCTTGCTTTCTCACTCTCTAGTGTGCTCTCTCTCTCTCTCTCTCTCACTTCTCTCTCACACACACACACCAAGTACAAACACTTTTTGATATTCATTTTTACTTAAACAACTAAGGATCAGGAAATGATAAAGATGAAAGGGATCACCCTATCCAAAACTATTAATTTTACAAAAAAAGTAAAAAGCCTGGAGATGTTAATTGTCCACTGTCGTTCAGTAAAGTCAGTAAGAATGTACCATTAATAAACTACAAAAATAAGACTGTTATTGTAGTCAGTTCTCCCAATTATTGGAAAGAAGCTCCCAGTACTTTCCAAGTTGAATTCAACTTGGATTCAACTCTCTCTCCTGATACCAAAATCTAGTCCTTTTTGATAGTCTCCCAATGTACCTCAGTTTTCCCATGCCTGATGAAAGAACAGATAGGCTGCACCAAAGCTTCCCACCTGGAACATTACAATAGAAACTGATATTATTGAACTCTTTATTGTGCGCCAGACACTGTGCCAATCACTTTCCATTGACTACCTAAACCTCAAGACAACCCAGCGAAGTAGACATTATCTTTACTTTGTAGATGAGAAAAGAGATGTAAACTGCTTAAGATTTCTAGGTGAGCAAATGACCAAGTATCAAAACACAAGCTATCTGACCCTTGACTCCATACTCTTAACCACTATATTAAACTATCAGTATGCAGATAAAATGAAAAGGGAGAATCAGCTTTTGGGTTTAAGTATTCATTAATAACTATAATTAAATTAACAAGGAAGAGGTGAGAAGAGAGAAGAAAATGGAAGAAGAGTTATCATCCTATATGATTTAAACTTTCAGTCTCAAAGTTGGCTAGGCTAAGACAAGCTTCCCAAAGTCTGATTTCTTGGGATAGCTCATTCATACCAACCATGGTGACAGCCATGGATGCTCATCAGTTAATCTAAAACTGCCATCACTTACTTTTTTGCTTGTCTAGCTTTTTTTCCTTTTGGAAAAAACCCTATCCTAATCTATGTGTTTTGTTGGGAATGCCTGTCACATGGCTCTACCTACCTGACCACGGAAAGGAAAATAATGCCATTTAAGAGCATTAGATTCCCAGAGACCAAAAGTGTACATGTATATCCCAAGTTGGGTCAACTGTTTTCTGATATGATACATGCATATTGGAGGACAGAGTCTCTTTATCTGAGATCATGGCAAGAAAGATGTTTGTAGATTTGGCACTGCTACATGGAGAACAAAACTGAGAAGAAAGCAAGTAATGGAGAGATACGAGAGTATTTATTTACTTATTTTATATTGATTTTGAGAGAAAGAGAGAGAGAGAAACATCAATTTGTTGTTCTACTTATTTATGCATTCATTGGTTGTTTCTTGTATGTGTCCTGACCGAGGATCGAACCCGCAACCTTGGCATATTGGGATGACACTCTAAACAAGCAAGCTACCCGGCCACGGTTAAGACATGAGAATGTTTAAAACCCTGTGTCTAGACACACACTCAACACTAGGCCTTAGGCTTCTCAGTTACATGAGTCAGCAATTCCTGTCTCCTTTTTTTCTCCTCTAAATTGGTTTGAGTTGGGTTTTTGCACTCATTGCTCAAAGAGTGTTGGCTACTACTCTTTCTTTGACCATGGTTAAAAGAAAACAATTAAATCTCTCCAGAAATTCAGGTACAGGCCTGGTCTTTGTAGGGGGAAAACAACTCTCCTTAAGTCAGGGAAAGGTTGAAGCGAGCCAAACTTAGAGCACGTTGCCATGAGTGGTTCAGTACATCTGTGGAAAAGGCCAAGCGAGGCACAGCTGTTCTAGAAAAGGGCTCTGTACATCTTGGCAAAAGAGAGTAGTAGGGAGAAATACCTGCACAATTAGAAATACCATATTCAGGCCCTAGGTTCCCAACACTAGAGAGCCTCACCACGTGATATCCAATTCCAATTTTTAGGATCAGGTTATCCTGGGGCTTCTTTCTCACCTGAAACTTGAAGAACTAAAAAAATCCTCTCAGCTTTGGGAACCCTTATAATAATATTATAATAGCTAATATATATCGACTGCTTTCAATGTAGTAAATATTTTACATGCAGTTTCTTTCTGGGTATTTGAAATAGTACCATGAGGTATACTCTATTGTTATCCCTAGTCTGCAGATGATAAAACGACACTCAAGAGAAGTAGCTTGTCCAAGGTAAGACGTGGTGGAGGCAGATTCCAATATATGATGGTTTTACTCCAGACCTCATGGTTCTTAACTAGCATGTTTTACTACCTCCTAGCAAGCTTCTTCAATAGTAGAAGGGCAAAGCAGAAATATTACCAACCCAACGACGTACCAAGGATCCTTATCTTCGCCTCCCAAGGTAATGTGGGACTACCCACCTTGCTCCAAATTCATTTTATATTATGAATGACAAAACCGAAGTCCAAAGAAGCTAGGGAACATGTTCATGGCCATATAAGTTGCTCTCACAGAGTCAGACTTGAGCCCTAGGCCTTTCCATCCAGCTCTCTTTCACTGCACTGTGCTGCCTTCCAAAGGGAACACAGTCACATACTATGTGTCAGTCTCTGTGTGTGTAAATAAGCACTTCAAGTGGGTTATCTCAATTAATCATTACTACAACTCTGTGAACCAGATACAAGAAAGGGAGTGCTGGCTCTGGAGCTAGGCTGCCCAGACTCTGAACTAGCTCTGACACTTAACCTGGTGTGTAACTTGTAAATTACGAAACCTCTCTCTGGCTTTACCAACAGTAAGAGTGGTAATTACCTCAGTGGGTTGTTCTAAGGATTAATACATGTGTAGTACGTAAAATTCTGCCTGGTATATAGTAAGTGTTAGATAAATGCTATCCATTATTTTTAATATTATAGATGAAAAGACTGAGTTTAGAGAAGTAAAATATCCAAGGTTACAATTTTACTTCAGTAAAATATTCACGAGGCAGGATTTAAATCCAACTCCTCTGTTTCCAGAGCCCTTATTATTAATCATCACATAAATGTCTTCAAATATTTCTTCACTCAGTTCTTCCATACTGTCTCTTTTGGTAAAAAAGAGTAGAAGTCATAAATTTGTGAAAGCAGGAAGAGAAGAATAAAAAATAATTTGAAGGTCTCTTCAAATTAGACAATGGCCTGGGGCATTTGCAAGGAAAAGGACAGGTGGGTAAGAGATCCTAATCTCTGAAGGTGGGAATACCTCAGTGCCTAGCCCTTTCTTGGTCCCCACTCTCTTCCTGTGAAATAATGACTGCCAATTTAAGTCTCTAGCCCACACCTCTGCCCTGAGTTTCATTCTCTTATTTCCAACCACCTTATCCTGTAAGTCTACGTGGATGCCAAAAATTCTTGAAATGAACAGGTCTAAATAGAATCTTGACTTTGCTTCCCCCTCCAAACTTGTTCTTTCCTCCAGTCATATCATCTCAGTGAATGTCACCACTTATTAAACTCAGGTACTCAGACCAAAAAGCCTACACGAAGTCACTCTTGATTCCTCCCTTGCTATTAATCAGCAAGTATTGATGGCTCTTTTATCTTCTATACCCTAACTCAAACCATTTCTCACTATTATATATTCTCGCCCATTACTAATCACCCTAATGTAAGCCACAGTCAGACTTTGCCTAGGCTACTGCAACAGCCTTGTAATCTAGACTCTCAGCTTCTACTTTTGCCTCCTACTGTCTGTTCTCCACATAGCAACCAGAATAATATGTTCGTGTTATTTCAAATATAAATCAGACTACATTCTTATGCTTATATTCCATAATACAAAATAAAGCTGAACTCTTTACACTTGCTAACAACACTTACACGGCCTGGAACTTGCTTACTTCTCATAACTCATCTCCTATCACTGCCTGGTCCCCCGTGCCCTGGTCTTTCTCTTCCTCAAACACACCAAGCTGCACCCCTCTGCCACAAGCACCCTCCCCTTTCTTCAAACCTTTAGCAATTAGTTCTTTGTTGAAATCTCAACTCCTCAGAGACTGCCCTATTCTTAGACTGCCCTATCTAAAATAGCATCTTAAATCCTGCTGCCTTCTATTATCCTCAGCTTTAATCACTGTGCCTGAATTTTCTTTCTTTTTTTCTTTGTAATGTGTATGTATTTTCCAATTCAAATATAAGCTTCATAAGAGTTTTACTGAACAAAGAAGAAATCTCCACTTATTAAATGGGAGCCAGGAATTGATGGATGCTTTATCATGCTATTTCACTGAATCCTCACAAAAAAACATGTGTGGCAGAGTTTACTAATGACTCATTCACAATGGCAGGTGACACCATTGAGACTCAAGGTTAAAAGTCAAGGTAAAGTAACTTATCAGTGGTCACACAATTAAACTAATAAGTGGCTGAGTGAGTATTGCAAAGCTAGGCCTCTTCGATTCTACACCTAGGCATGCTGCAAGTGTTCTGCGCTTACCTTAAAATACTGATATGGAAACGGCTATAACGAGCTTCCAGGTGTTCCCCAGATGGTGGGACGACTGGATAGATTAGGGTCCAGCTGCTTAAATTTAACAGTGATCTGATGAAGCTCTGAACCCCGACGTAGAACAACAGGTCTAGAATCTGACCATAGTCCATGCCCTCTGGTGGCAGGTAACAGAACAGCACTCACACCAGGAACCACAGTACGGGCCCTACTCCCCACCCTGCCATTGTCCTGTGTAATTCCAAGCTTCGTGAAGTTATTAGACTCTACAGCTGTCAAGATGATTGCATGACATCCCCAACTCACTCTCCCCCAAGAAGAGCTTTATCTACATGTACACATACAGATACATGTACAGAGATACGTCACGTGCCGTACAGCTTCAGGTAACTCATTTCCCTTTCCTTGTTTCTGTATTTGTCAGATGAGGACAGTGAATTAAAGCAGTGCTTCCAAACTGACATTTGGTGGCCCATCTAAATGTTACCCCAGACTCAGAGAAGCAAGAAGTGGAACTGGAAGGGAGATATTGAGCTGTCTTCCCTGAAGAAATGATTGTACCTGGGGAGGACACATGGGATTCCTCTTAGTTCTGATAGGATTCATCTCTACTTTGCTGCTGCTACAGTCCCATGTACAGACTCAAACACAAGTTAACTCAGTTTAATTTAATTGAGGGTGGGAGTTGTGACTAATCTTGAGATAGGCATAGGTATAGATGGTTCTGGGATTGCCTGATGCCAGGGGCCTTGCTGGGGAAAAAAAGGGAGTTCAGTAAATATTATACAAATTAACTCTATAAAATAAGCATTTAAGTCACCATGGTTAAAGTTACTTCTCTTTAAACTTTTCTCCTCCGCCCCCATTTCCATAAACAGAATTCAAATTTCTGTGGCCAGAAAGTAAGATGTGGATTTTTAAATCCCCCTTTTAGTTGACAGGACCTGGAGGCTACTTAGCAAGTGAGAAAGCTATCAGTGACAGGAACATACAAAGGGTTCCTTTCAAGTCAATGTACCACATACACACCAGAGCATGTGACCAAGTCTGCTGAGCAGGGTGTTTGTACTAGGATCCTGACATAACTGGCTAGTGGCCTCACTGGAGGTCAGCTTCTACTCTGTCTAGATCAGTGACTCTCACACTTGGATACTGGAATGCCCTGCGGGCATCAAAGAATACATCAGTATCACCCCAGAAATTCTAATTTAACTGATCTAAGACCTAGCACTGAACATTTTAAGAGTTCCCTAAGTGATTCCACTGGCAACTAAGTCTGAGACCTAGGGACCCAGACAGCCTTGTTTAGAAGGAATAACCACAGTCTCGAGAAGTAGAAGAGGTCAGTAAAACGAGGGGATGGGAGGGAAAGGTTGGCAGCATTGAGACAGCTTCACCGGTGAATCATTCTGCCTTTTCACCTTTTTTTCCCTAGAGGATTCTGCAAAGGAGTAATGAATGTTCCTGTGTGAACAGAACACACACATGCACACACACACAAACCATACAAGATTTTAATGGAGAAAAATGCTCTTCCAGAGGAATGCTTCCCAAATATAGACCAATTGCATTAGAGTCTCGGGAGAGCTATTTACCATGCAGAATCCCAAGCCCCATTACCTAGAGATTCTGATTCAGCAACTCTGGGGAGAGGTCCAGAGGAGGCCTGGGGAACATGAACACACACACATATATATGTATAATTATATACATAACTTATTTAAAACTTTTTATTTTGAAAAATTTTAAACCTAGAGAAAAGTAGCAAAAACAGTATATGAACAACTATGTACCCTTCACCTAGATTCAATAACTAGTAACATTTCTCCATTTTGTCTCCATATACCTACACACACTTTTTCCTCTGAACTATGTGCAAGTTAGAGACATCATGACACTTCACCCTTAAATATGTCAGTACCTTTGTCCTCAGAATAAGGACATTCTCCTTTAACACTGCAATATTACCATACCCAAGCATTTTAATTAAAGATATTCTCAATTGTCCCCCAAATGTTCTTTATAACTGTTTTTAAAATACAGGATCCAATCAAGAATCACATATTGCATTTGGTTGTCATGTTCTTTAGACTCCTTTAATTTACAATAGCCCTGTTGCCTTTTGTTTTTCATAAAACTGATGTTTTTGAAGAGTCTGCACTAGTTGTTTTACAGCATGGCCCACAACTTGGAACTTTTCTGATGTTTTCTTAAGATTACATTCACGCTAAACAGTTTTGGCATAAATACTATACAGGTGATGTCAAGTACTTCTTACTGCCTTACTTCAGAGGCACATAGTGTCTATTTGTCAAATTATTGATGATACTAAGCTTGATGACTTCTTAGGGGGTGACTAACAGATTCCCTCACTGCAATTTCTCTTTGTAATTAATAGGTAATTGGTGGGAAGAAACTTTGGGACTATGTGAATATTCTATTCTTCAATAAGCTTTTTTACACTCTGGTTTCATACATTGATTATCCTTCCCTGAAACAATAAAATGGTAATTTTCTACCATTCCATCTATATTTATTAGCTGGCATTCTATAAAGAAGACCGTTCCTTGAAACTTCTGATTTTTTTCTTTGTGTATCACTAGGGACCCATGGATGCCATTACCACTCTTCTTTTATTTTTATTATTCTTTTTGATACTCACATTGTTTCAATTTTGGTTAATAAGAACTCTTTAGTTGGTTCCTGTGTCTTTTTAATATGTCCCCATCATTCTTTGAGACTTCTTTGCTTCCTGGCAAAAGATGTTCCAGAGTCACCTTATATTTTTCTCTTCTGCTCAGCCTTAGAATTAGCCATTTCTCCAAGGAGCTTAATTCCTCTTAGTAGAGAATGGGATTTAGAAACCAAAATGAAGGTGTGCTCTTTGCTCCTGAGGTGTCTCTGGGATGTCATTGTTTCTAGGCCTTTTCAATGGACAGAGTTGGGACAGACACTCACACACACAGGTAGGCAAAAGTAGGTTTACAGTTGCTTGTATGAAAAAAGACATGCAGGTCATGATTATTATACACAACAGCTTCGTTAACTTAAAAGAATGTCACAATGGCACTATCACTCTACTTTTGCCCATCCCTGTATATGAATGATTTGAACTGAATGAATGTATCTTAACTTTAAAGTTAAGAGTTCATATAGATAACTCCAATTCAAATCCTGTACTGCAAGGTTCTTCCTCATCTCCTATTCCACATTTGTATCGTATTTACTCATTTGCTCTATCTTCCATATATACAAAGTAGTTTCAATTCACGGCAAAACCATTAACATTATTAAGAAAAAGTCAAAATTTCTTTGCAGTTGTTTTTCCTTAAAATATGCCCCATTGAAAGTGTACTGTGGCTGGAATGGGAGTAAAAGAGAGAAAACTGTACTTGAACAATGATTAAAATAAAATAAAAAAAAGTGAAGGTTCTGTGTTCAGGTTATTTGAATTATTTTTTCAATGTGGTTATGATCTCCACTGGATGAAAAGTTCAGTTTGTTTCTGCTTGTAATCAATTTTAGGATATGATTTGTTCATCTGTTTTTGGTTTAATTTTATTTATTAACTAAAACATTTACATAATTCAAAAGTCAAAAGAACATAAAAGGGTATTCTCAGAGAAGTCTCCTTCTCTTCCCTGTAATTTCTACCATGTTCCCAGACACTCCCAACAGGTGACCTTTTCATTATTTTCTGGTGTAACATCCCATTGTTGCTTTTTGTAAAGCTAAGTATATAAAAATATAATTTCCTGTATGCTATATGAGTGTATGGGTATATACATACACAGATTTCCCCTTTCTCAGAAGTGGCATTAAGTACGTCTACACTGTGCAACCATCTGCCTCCATCCATCTCCAGAACTTCTTCATCTTCCTCAAATGAAACACTGTACCCATTAAACACTAACTCCCCATCCCCCTTTCCTCCCCGCTCCTGGCGACCACCATGCTATTTTCTGTCTCTGAATTTCTCTACATTATGTATCTCATATAAATGAAATTATGTAGTATTTGTTCTTTGCAACTGGCTTATTTCACTTAGCATAATGTCTTCAAGGTTTATCCACACTGTAACATGTATCAGCATTTCCTTCCTTTTAAAAGCTGAATAATATTCCATTGTGTGTATATATCACATTTTCTTTACCAGTTTTTCTGCTGACAAACACTGGGGTTGCTCTGACCTTTTGGTCATTGTGAATAATACAGCTAAACATAGGTATACAAATATCTGCTTGAGCCCTGCTTTCATTCTTTTACCTAGGTACCCCGAAGTGGAATTTCTGGATCATATGGTAATACTGTTTTTAAGTTTTTGAGGAATTGCTATGTTATTTTCGATACTGGCTGCACCATTTTACATTCTCATTAGCAATACACAAGAGTTCCAGTCTCTTCACATCCTCATCAACACTTGTTTTTTCTATTTACCTGATAATGGCTATCAATCTTAATGGGTGTGAAGTGGTTTTTCATTGTGGTTTTAATATGCATTTCTCTAAGGATTAGTGACGCTGAACACCTTCTAAAATTATTATTTTTTTAAAATGATTTTAATTATTGTTCAAGTACAATTTTCTCTTTTACTCCCATCCCAGCCCACCCAAGCAGACCTCCCCTAAAATTATTTTTTACTTTTTATTATATTGGGGTGACACTGGTTAATAAAATTACATAGGTTTTAAGTGTACAGTTCTATAATACATCGTCTATATACTATATTGTGTGTTCACCACCCAAAGTCAAGTCTCCTTCCATCACTGTTTATCCCCCCATACCCTCTTCTAACTCCCCACACTCCCTTTGTCCTCTGGTAGTCACTATACTGTTGTCTGTGTCTCTGAGGTTTTGTTTGTTTGGGTTTTTTGCTTAATCCCTTCACCTTCTCTCCCTCCCTTCCACTCTGAGAGCTGTCAGTCTGTTCTCTAGATCTATCAGTCTGTTTCTATTTTATTTTGTTCATTGGATTCCACATGTAAATGAAATCATATAGTATTTGTCTTTCTGTGACCAGCTTATTTCACTTAGCATAATACTTTCCAGGTCCAGCTACACTGCGGCAAAAGGTAGGATTTCCTTCTTTTTCACGGTAAGTAGTATTCCATTATGTAACTATACCACAGGTGTTTTTTTTTTTTAATTTATTTTTTTAATCCTTACCTGAAGACATGCTCATTGATCTCAGAGAGGGGAAGGGAGAGAGAGCAATATGGATGTGAGAGAGAAACATCGACCAGTTGTCTCTCATACACTCCTGACCTGGGACTGAACCCACAGCTAGGCATATGCCCTGACCAGGAATTGAGCCTGTGACCTTTTGGTTTACAGGATGATGCTCCAATCAACTAAGGCACACCAGCCAGAGCACAGTGCCAGTGTTTTCACCCACTCATCTAGTCATGGGCACTTGGGCTACCTCCGAATCTTGGCTATTGCAAATAATGCTGCAATGAACATAAGGGTGCATATGTTCTTTCAAATTAGTGTTTTAGGTTTCTTTGAATATATTGCCAGAAGTATAATTGCTGGGTCTTAAGGCAGTTTCATTTTTAATTTTTTTAGGAAACTCCATACTGCTTTCTACATTTTAAATTTTTTTAGGGAACACCAATCTGCATTCCCACCAACTGTGTGCACAAGGGTTCCCTTTTCTCCACATCCTCACTAGCACTTATTTGTCGATTTATTAATGATGGCCATTCTGACTGGTGTGAGGTGGTATCCTTGTGGTTTTAATTTGCATTTCTCTGATGATTAGTGACATTGAGCAAATTTTCATTTGCCTATTGGCCGTCTGCATGTCCTCCTGGCAGAAGTGTCTATTCAGATCCTTTGCCCATTTTTAAAATGAATTATTTGATTTGATGTTTAGTTAAGTTCTTTATAAATTTTGGATATTAACCCCTTTTTAGGTGCATAATCTCTTTAGAAAAATATTTATTCAGGTCCTTTGCCCATTTTTAAATTAGTATTTTTTAATTTTGTGTTGAAGAAGTTTTTAAAATACATGTATTCTGGATACTAACCCCTTACAGATATGTAATTTGCAAATATTTTCTCCCATTGTGTGAGTTCCCTTTTCACTTTGTTGATAGTGTCCTTTGATGAACAAAAAGTTTTAAATTTTGATAGTCTAATTTAACTACTTTTTCTTTTGTTGCCTGTGTTTTTGCTGTCATATCTAAGAAATCATTGCCAAATCCAGTGGCAAAATCATTAAGCTTTTCACCTTTGTTCTCTTCTAAGAGTTTTCTAAGTTTTAGCTCCTACATTCTAGCCTTTGACCCATTTTGAGTCAATTATTGTATATAGTGTAGAGTAAAAGTCCCACTTCATTCTTGAACATGGGATATCCAGTTTTCCCAATACTATATGATTTAAAAAACAACAGATTTAGTGAGATATAATTCACATTCCATAACACTTACACTTTTAAGTTTATGATTCAGTGATTTTTAGAGTTGTACAACTCCCTTCCTCCCAGTGCCTAGAAACTAATTTACTTTCTGCCTTTATGCTTTTTGTGCTGTATCTAAGAAACTATCAACTAATCCAAGATTTACTCCTATGTTTTCTTCTAAGAGTTTTATAGATTAAGCTCTTAAATTTAGGTCTATTGTCTAGTTGGAAGTTAATTTTTATACACAGTGTGAATGTAGGGTCTGACTTCATTCTATGCATGTGGATATACAGTTTTCCCTATATCAGTTGTTGAAAACCCCACTGATTCATCTTGGCATTTTTGTTTAAAATCAGTCGAGCATAAATGCATGGGTTTAATTCTGGACTCTCAAATCTAATCCACTGATCTGTAAGTCTATCTCTCTGTCAGTACCATATATCTTAAGTACCATGGCTTTGCAGTAAAAGTTTTGAAATTGAGAAATGTGACTCTTTAGTAGTGTGCTGAATTTTGTCAAAGTTCATATGACTTTCTTCCTTATCTCGATATGGTAAATTCCATTTATGATTTTTCTAAAGTTAAATCTTTCCAATTCCAGGAAAACATACTTTGCCATGATAAATTGTTTTAGTATTTTGAATTCTAATTCCTAACATTTTATTTAAGATTTTTATAACAATATTCATACATGACTCTGTATGCATTTAAAGCAAGTATAGATACTAAAGTTTTACCTGCTTCATAAAAAGTATTTGGATTATTTTCCCACTTTTCCAATGATCTAAAGCTGCACCGTCTAGTACAGTAGCCACCAGCTATAGAGGCTTTTAACCTTTAAATTACAATTAAATAAAATTAAAAATTCAGTTCCTTAGTTGCAGGAGCCACATTTCAAATGCTCAACAGTTATATGTGGCTGGTGACTGCCATACTGAACAGCACAGATACAAAACATGTTCATCATCACCAAAAGTTCTGTTGGTATTACTGACCTACAACAACTAAAGTGGCATTGAAATCATCTGACTGTTAACATTTTGTAGGATTGCCTTGTAAAATAATCTGCATGTGGTGCTTTTTCATAGGTACAGTTCTTTGAAAACTTATGTTTTCTATATATTCATTAAAACATTGTAATGCTACTGGGTCAATTTGGAATTTTCCCATTTCTTTCAGCTTTTCAAATTTATTTAGAGCTATTTCCTCTTGGTCATTTCTACTTTTGTATATTTGTGCTTATTCCTTTTTTATTAGGCTAACTAGTGCTTTGTGTATTTTGTTAATTTTTCCCCCAATGGATTCATGTTTTGATTTATTGCTTTTCTATTTTCTACTTCATTATTTTGTTTTTATCTTTATTTTTCTTCTTCTTCCTTTGTCTTTTCTTTGTATTGTGACTCTTTTCCTAGCTTTCTGACTTGGGAATTAAAATCTTTAAATTTTTATCCTTTCATTTTTATTGATTTCAAATATTTAAGGCTATAAATTTTCTTCCAACCACTGCTTTAACTGTACCTCAAAATTTGGACATATGATTTTTATTATCATCATGTTTTAGGAATTTTACAATTTTGGTTTATAGTCACCTTTTTTGAGCAAGAGTTGTTTAAATAAAGAGTTCTAAATTTCAAATAGGAAGGGTATTTACCAGGGTATAAAACAGTATGTATATACACACACACAATCTACCTTATTCATTAAAGACTTCAAATACCTTTATTTTTTGTCCTCTTAGACTGTCTTACCTAAAGAGAGATGTGTTCAATCTCCTACTAGTGTGTCTATCTCTTTGCACCTACCATAATTTCTATTTTGTGAGACAGATGATTTGTAATTTTGTACTGAGGTATTTTTAACTATTATACTTGCACTGTGAATTATGAAACCTTTAACCATTATAAAGTTGCTTCTTTGTCTTGTTTAATACATCTTGGTCTGAATTCTACCTTGTCTAATACCAGAATTATAACCTCTGCTATTATATGTCTTGAATTTCCTTGGTGTACCCTTGGTATAATTTTATTTTTAGCTTTTCTGATTCACTTTACTTTAGGTATGTCTCCTACTCTCAGTATACTAAGTTGGGGTTGACTCTGAGCACTAATCTAAAAATTATTTTAACAGTTGAGTTAAAAGCAATTACATTTATTCATATAAATTATACATTCAGTCTCAATTCTGTTTTATTTCCTGTGTTTTCTGTAAATAGTTTCTTTCTTTCTCTATGTGGTTGTTTCTTGATCTTTTTGTTCCTTTGGTATTTAGGAAGTTTTGGGATTTTGTTTTAGTGGTTACCTTTATATTAACATATTTTATGATGTCCTTAATTCTTTTTCCTCATTTGTACTTCTACTATTTGGTTTATCAGTTTTAAGTGATATCCTTTGATACCATCTAAGGTTATTACAGAGGAAAAGAAGTTTGCTTTCTGGTTCCTGTGTTTTTCCTGGCAGGCTCCTGCAGCACTCCTGTCTTCTCTGTTGTCCACTTCCTGCAGTGTGTGGAACGAGTAGTAACCAGCAGCCAGCAGCAGCAGCAACACTCTCCCTCACCTTAAGTGGGTTCACAGCAGAGTTTCTCCAGAGAGGCAACTCTCTGCAACAGTTTTCCCAAAGCCCTGAGGGCAAATTTCCACCAAGTTCTACTGCTGTGGCACCAGTGAATATGTAAACTAACATGTAATTGAAATTTGTGATATTCTTTACCTTTGGTTATGTTTAGACATGAGTTGTGGGTGGTTTGATTTACTCTCCTTTTTTATCTGTACATTTCTGAAGAATTTATAGTAAACTTTTCATTTAGGTGGTCACTATTATCTCTGGGACCTTGTATTTTTAATAACCTCTCAAGATACTTCTAAACAGTGATTCATAAAGTAGGTTGAGAATAATTCAGTACCATGCAGCTATAAAAAGGATTGAGGAAAATCTTGATACTACTAAGAAGTCATTTTAGGACATATAATTAATGAGAAAAGTATGTATAGTATGCTGCATTTTCTATAAGGTAGAGGATACATATCTATATATGTACATACTGATACACACACAGATATATTTGTTTATATTTTTAAAAATGGAGTATAAACTATAAAAGTAAAAGTGGTTACCTATGACAGAGGAAAGGAATAGGAGGAAGGGGATTTCTCTGAAAATACTTGGTTTTATAGATTTCACTTTAAAAACAATGTACATTATTTATGTATTTATAAAGTAAAATTTTTAAAAAGCAATCTTTAAAAATCAAAAGTAAAATGAAACAAGTGAATCTAAGTTTATATCAAGTTAGTAGCACTGCCACCCAGAGAAAAAGTAATCCCAATGACCTTATAACATTATTAGACATCGCCTGAGGTTAAGCAAAATATTGTAAATAATTCAAACACTGTCTAGTTCTCATAATGGTAGTAGTGTTGATAGTTATCCTGAGACTGTTGTATGTGTATTGTAGGATAAAGCAAATGAATTAATTTTAGTGACATGGAAAACTAGAGTTTTGTTGTGGTACAAAGGAGACACAGATTTAAAAGACTAAAGATGAAATCAGTAAAAATACCACTGTCCTGCATTTCAGTACAAAGTATCAATACAAACTAATGATTTTTTATCTTAATAAAAAAAAGGATGTTTCTACTTCTCTACACCAAAAAGACCAAAAAAGGAAATGACCAACTCAATAGCACTGAGCACTCTAGTGCTCAGATTATGGTATCTAAATACCACCTCCCACTAAAAAGAGCCTAGGCAGCTAAAAGAAATAGCTGTGATTCCTTATTTGGGTCAAAAAATGTACAAGATGAGCAAAAACATTTTGAAATTTCAAAAATCCAAGAAAGCTATCAAATAATAAAGAGCCAGCAAACAACTTGATGAGGCTCTTAGGAGGCCAAAGATGGGACAATTCAATAAACAATTAGTGCAATGTAGTGAAAAACATCAAATATGTATGAATCCTTGAGTTTATGATACTAAACAACAACAAAACCCTTCTTAAATATTTTTTGGAGGATGTTAGCAAAGCAATTCATTATTTTGAAAATTGGTAGAGAAAGAAAAGAATCAAGCATTAAACAATCTTTCTTACATGAATTGTGCCTAAGGATAACCAAATAGTTGATGAAAGTTTATTTTAGTAGGCGTATTCCACTTAATTTACAAGGATGAAATGATAAGATTAAAATTCCTCATTTTACAAGCGTAATACATTGATGAATCTATATCAGAGGTCAGTAAACTATGGCCAGCAGGCCACCCATTTTGTAAATAAAGTGCTACTGGAACACAGCCTTGTCCATTTGTTTATGTATTACCTATGGCTGCTTTCACATTGCAAAGACAGAGTTGAGTATCTGCAATAGAGAGTCTATGGCCCATAAGTCTGCAATATTTACCGTCTGACCTGTTAAGAAAATCTGTGAATCTCTGACTGCTACATTATAAAAATGAGAGAAAATCAGACTATATATACTTCCTATAGAAGTAAACACCACCATTTATGAAATATTCTTAGGAAAAAACTCAACCTGAACATGATCAAGTCTCTAGATCTAGTTAATAATTTCTAGGAAAGAGAATAGAAAAACATGTTAAATGATACTACAGAAGTACAATCAGCAAAATAAATTATGAGAAAAAATTAAAAGAGAAGGAGAACCCAAAGATTAAAAGACTCTTAAGGGACATATCAACCAACTGCAATATGTGTATTTTATCTGGATCCTGATTCAAAGAAATTGTAATAGAGAGAGAGAGAGAGAGAGACAGACAGAGAGAGAATAGGAAAAATTTAAACACTGAGTAAAAATTTGTTGATATTAAAAATTATCATTAGTTTATTTACATGTGATATTATTACAGTTGTATTTAAAATTATTGCCTATGAGAAATACATACTAAATATTTAATAATAAAATGATACTATATTTGGGCAACTGGGCACAAGCAGGCAGGGAATGAGTAAAGATATAGATAAAACAAGGCTGACTCTGTTGATAATAATCCAGGATAAAGGATACACGGACATTCACAGTGCTATTCTTTCTACCTTTGTGTATGTTTGAAATTTTATATTACAAATAATTTCTAATGGGGAAAAATGCTAAATAACAACCTGGGGAATGCTTTCAAACAATACATGTTCTCCGACGATGCTCAATTAATCTAGCCCAGCCTCCTGGTGGGAACACAGTCCACAGTGCATAGCTCATCTCTCTGTCGTCCATGGAGACTCACTGCAGTAATGATTCGTAATAACTGAAGAGACAGGCTATATCTCTCAGGTACACTAAGACAAAAAAAAAGGTCAATCTGATCTTGATGAGAAAATCTAGTAGGGTTATTAGTTTAAGTAAAATAATACATTTTACTGAATAATCAATTCAATGTGAGAAAATTCTTAGGACCAAGTGAGAATTTAGGGGAAAGGAGATAAGGGAACCTTGAAACAGTCATCCTTTCTACTAAGAGATTTTTCCCTCACTTCTTGTTATTATTGTAGGATTTCATAAAAGCTCTATGGTTTTTGAGGCAGATTAAATGGCATGACCTCCTTTCACTCTATCAGGGTAAATGGGAACTTACAAAGAAGGAAGAGTGTGGTTTTTTTTGTTAGAAAAAGGGGAGTTTGAGACATGCTGGAATATTATAAATTAATGTAGAGACGCAGATGTCCAGATTTTATAGCTCATTTTATTTTGGGTGGGCTTTTTTGTGGGGGGAGGAATCATATGAAAAAGAAGAGATAGGCAGAAAACCCTAGGCTTTCCTATAATGGGATGTACAATTTTGGGAAGATAGTTAATTGGTTAAGGAGGGCTGGACTTAGTTACTCACCCAGAGGAGGCTGCAGCATACCCCCATTCTTTTCACAGTTCCCAATAGGCTGGATTTCAGCTGAGTCAACCAGCCGCCAGAAGTCATTCTTGTTGTCACTGCCATCAAGGCGAAGGCGGAGGCGGGCACCTGTCAGTCCAACTACTGTGGCGATACAGGTGGATGTGGTGTTCCTGGGATCCTGTGCCTCCAGTTTCATGCTGATCTTGAATTCGTTGCTTGGAGGTGTGTAGGACTGAGGAGAACAAGCCATAGGGATTAGGCAGACTAAGGTAAATGGCATTTTCAGTAAGGATGTTAAGAGATGAAACCTGAGAATTTATGCTTTGGACTCAAAGTGGTTACAGCTGAGTGAGGGACAAAACACTGAATTATTCCCTAATACTTAGGAAGAGTTACATGGGAAAGAAACACTGGAAGGTAAGATGAAGGGGAAAAATTACTTTCCACTGAAGCATCAAATATTGACTCACACCAGTAAGAAAAGGACAACAGTGCCTCAAAATGTCCTTACTTAAATGCTTTCTCCTTCTATCTTCTCCAATTCCCTAGTCCTCTAGATATTCACAATGTTTTCTTTTTAGAACTCATCCTATATATCTATCATATCCTCAGTGTCTCTTCATGAAGCATCTTAGTATATTGCTTTGTATATCTAACATACAGATAAACTATTGAGGGTCAATTTTTTTCTTGTTTTGACATTAACTTATACATCAAATTCATATCTTTAAAAGACAGTTTTAAGTTATAATTGATATGCAATATGCACTTTGGTAAATCTTGGCATATGTATTCATCCATGATGCCATATCATATATAGCTTTGAAACCATCACCACGATCAAGAAGATGAACGTGTACATGTTCTCTCATGTCTCTGTATACTCCTTCCGTCTAGCCCTTCTGAGACCCCTGTTAGTGGGCAATCACGGATCTACTTTCTATCACCGTAGATTGGTTTCCATTTTCTAGTCTTAAATGGAGTAATAGAGAATATACATGTTTGTTTTGGTCTAGCTTCTTTCACTCAGCATAACTATGCTGATATTCACCCATATTGTTAAATGTATCAATAATTCATTTCTTTTGTTTTGTTTTAGAGAATTTTTAAGAGCAGTTTTAGGTTCGCAACAAAACTGAGAGGAGGATACAGAGATTTCTCAAGTATACCTTGCCCCCACATATGCATCGTCTCTCCTATTACCAGTGTCCCCTGCTGCAGTGTTACATTTGTTATATTGATGAACCTACACTGGTCATCATAATTCTTCAAAATCCACAGTTTACATTAGGGTTCTTTCTTGGTGTTGTACATTGCATTTGGACAAATGTGCAATAACACATACTAATCATTATAGTATCATACAAAAGTTTCATTGACCTAAAAATACTCTGCAATCTGTCTGTTTGTCCCTCCCCAAGTCAACCACTGGCCACTAGTGACCATTTTACTGTCTCCATATTTTGCCTTTTCCAGAATGTCATATGAAGGGGGACCTAAAAACACTCCCGAATTTCTTTATAAAAGTTGTATATTCTTACATGTTTAAACTTCAGTCACCTTCAAAGTCCTCCCCACTTGATGCAATACACCTATTGAGACGTTTTTTCCACTGCTCAACACAGTTTTTGAACTCATCAGTTTTGATGCCTTCAGTGCTTCTGCCATTTTTTTGTCTCACCTATTCCACCTTGGCAAAATGTTTCCCTTGAGGACTTTTTTTAATCCGAGGAAACAAAAAAATCACTTGGGGTGAGATTGGGTGAACAGGGAGTGTGGGATATGGGGGTCATGCCATTTTTGGTCAAGAAATGCTGAATACTCAGTGTAGTGCGGGCAGGCGCACTCATAAATAACCCATCAGGAAATGGGCAAACATGTTGAGTCTTTAAAAAAATTCACTGAAGCCAAACACAGCCTCTCACAACACCACCAGCTGGTACACTGATACAGATGGGTTCCTTGAACACTCACCTAGAGGGGGAGGCCTGTACTTATTGCCTGTCAGAAGATAATTATGGGGTTTTTTTCTGGAGTCCCCCTTCATATAGTTGAAATCATATAGTATATAGCCTTTTTAAATTGGTTTCTTTCCCTCCATAATATGCATTTAAGTTTCCTCTATGTCTTTTCATGGCTTAATAGTTCATTTCTTTTTAGGGCTGAACAATAATCCTTTCTCTGGCTATACCACAGTTTATTTATTCATTCACCTAATGAAGGGCATCTTGGTTGCTTCCAAGTTTTAGCAATTATGAATAAAGCTGCAATAAACATCCATGTTCAGGTTTTTGTGTGGGCATAAGTTTTCAATTCCTTTGGGTAAACACTAAGGAATATGATTGCTATATCATATGTTAAGAGTATATTTAGTTTTGTAAGAAATCACCAACTTGGCCCTGGCTTTTGTGGCTCAGTGGATTGAGTGCCGGCTTATGAACCAAAGGGTCACTGGTTGGGCTCCCAGTAAGGGCACGTGCCTGGGTTGTGGGCCAGGTTCCCAGTAGGGGACACATGAGAGGCAACCACATATTGATGTTTCTCTCCTTCTCTTTCTCCCTCCTTTGCCCTCTCTCTAAAAATAAATGAATACAATCCTTAAAAAAAAAAAAAGAAAATCACCAACTTGTCTTACAAAATAGCTGTACCCTTTTGCATTCCCACAATGAGTGAGAAAGAATTACTGTTTCTCCATATCCTTGCTAGCATTTGGTGGTGTCAATGTTCTGGATTTTCACCATTCTAATAGGTGTGTGTCGTATTTAACTTGTATTTGGAACATTTTTTATATGCTTTTTTGTCATCTGCATATCTTTTTTTTGTGAAGTGTCTAAGATCTTTGGCCCATTTTTAAATTAAGTTGTTGGCTTTCTTATTTTGGGGTTTTTAAGTGTTCTTTATATATTTTGTATAAAAGTCCTTTGGCAGATGTCTTTTCTACATATTTTCTCCCAGTCTATAGCTTGTCTTCTCATTCACTTGACAGTGTCTTTTGCAGAGCAGAAGCTTTTAATTTTAATGAAGTCCAGCTTATCCATTATTTCTTTCATGGATCATGCCTTTGTGTTGTATCTAAAAAGTCACCACTTTAGCCAAGCTTGTCTTGTTTTTTTCTTATGTTATCTTATAGTAGTCCAATTTGAATTACTTTTTGTGAAGAGAATAGGGTATGTGTCTAGAATCTTTTTTGCCTGTGGCTGTCCAGTTGTTTCAGCACCATTTGTGAAAAAGGCTACCTTGCTCCGCTGTACTGCCTGTGCTCCTTTGTCAAAGATCAGTTGACTGTATTTATGTGGGACTATTTGGGGACTCTATTCTGTTTCACTGGTCATTCATCTATTCTCTCACTGATGCCACACTGTCTTGATTACTGTAGCTATACAGCAAGTCTTGCATTTGGATAGTGTCAGTCTTCAAACTTTGTTTTCCTTCAATATTGTGTTGGTTATTCCGGATCTTTTGCCTCCCCATATAAATTAGAATCAGCTTGTCAATATCCACAAAATAACTTGCTGAAATTTTGATTAAGCTTGCGATGAATCTATAGACCAAGTTGGGAAGAACTGACATTTTCAATAATACTGAGTCTTCCTTTTCTTGATTATGGACTATCCATTTTCAAATTCTTCTTTGTTTTTTTTTTTTGTCCATCAGAGTTTTATGGTTTTCCTCAGATAAATTTTATACATATTTTGTTAGATTTATACCTAAGTATTTCATTTTTGGAGGTAGTTTTTAATTTCAAATTCTACTTTTTAATTGGTAATATATAGAAAAATAGACTCTGGTATATTAACCTTGTATCTGGCAACCTTGCTATAATTGCTTATTAGTTCTAGAATTTTTTTGTAGATTCTTTTAGATTTTCTACACAGATAATCATGTCATGTGCAAACAGAGATTTATTTCTTCCTTTCTGATCTATATAACTTTTATCTCCTTTTCTGTTTTTATTGCAATAGCTAGGACTTCCAATATGATGTTGAAAAGGAGTGGTGAGAAAAACATCCTTGCTTTCTTTCTGATGTTAGTGGGAAAGCTTCTAGCTTCTCACCAAAGTGTGATGTTAGCTATAGGGTTTTTGATTGATATTAACATTCAGCATACCTATTATGACACTCATCCATATTGCTGAATGCATCAACAATCCACTTCTTTTTATTCCTGTGTAGTATATCATGTTGATGAACATTTGGTGTGTTTCCAGTTTTTCACTATTACAAATAAATCTTTTATGAACATACATATATCTTTGTATCCCTTTCAAAAAAAAAACCCATACCCCTTAGCCTTCTCTCTCCATTCTCCCCTCAGCCAAATCCCTAAAAGTCATTAATCTGTAGTGTTTATCAGTACTTCATTCATTTTCATTGCTGAATAACATTCCATTATGTGGATATACTAATTTTGCTTAACCATTCATCAGTTAATGGACATTTGGGTTGTTTCCTCTTTTTGGTTATTATGTCTAATGATGGTTTGAACATTTGTGTATAAGTTTTTGTGTGCTTGTTTTCATTTCTCTCTCTCTTGGGTGCATACCTAAATGTGAGATCGCTGGGCCATGTGATAATTTTATTTTGAGTAAATTTCAAACTTTTCTAAAATGCCTACAGTATTTTACAGTCTTACCAGCTATATATGAGGGTTCCAATTTCTTCACATCCTCAGCAACATTCGTTATTGTCTGCTTTTTTGATTCCAGCTACCCTAGTAGATATGAAGTAGTATCTCACTGCAGTTTGATGTGCATTTCCCTAAGGACTAATGATTCTAAACATCTTTCATGTGCTTGCTGGCTATGAGTATATATATGGAGAAATATCTACTCAAATTCTTTGCCTATTTAAATCTTAGGTTATTTTTAGTAAGAGTTCTTCCTATCTTCTGGACACAAGTTTTTTATTAGATACATGATTTCTAAGTATTTTCTCCCAATGTACGGGTTGCCTTTTCACTTTCTTTTTTTTTTTTTCATTTTAAAAAAAATTATTTTATGCCCTGGCTGGCATAGCGCAGTGAATTGAGTGCGGACTGCGAACCATAGCATCGCAGGTTCGATTCCCAGTCAGGGCACATGCCTGGGTTGCAGGCCATGGCCCCCAGCAACCACACATTGATGTCTCTCTCTCTCTCTCTGTCTCCCTCCCTTCCCTCTCAAAAATAAATAAATAAAATCTTTAAAAAATTATTTTATTGTTGTTCAAGTACAGTTGTCTGCATTTACCCACCACCACTGCACCCCCAACCCCAGCCATCCCCACCTCCCTCACTTGCTTCCACCCCTCCTTGGTTTTGTTCATGTGTCCTTTATACTTGTTCCTGGAAACCCTTGACCCTTTTCCCCCATTATCCCCTCCCACCTCCCCTCTGGTTACTGTCAGATTGTTCTTAATTTCAATGTCTCTGATTATATTTTGCTTGCTTGCTTGTTTTGTTGATTAGGTTCCACTTAAAGGTGAGATCATATGGTACCTGTCCCTCACTGCTTGGCTTATTTCACTTAGCATAATGCTCTCTAGTTCCATCCATGATGTTACAAAGGGTAGGAGCTCCTTCTTTCTTTCTGCAGTGTAGTATTCCATTGTGTAAATGTACCATTGTTTTTTGATCCATTCATTTACTGATGGGCACTTAGGTTACTTCCAGCACTTGGCTATTGTAAATTGTGCTGCTATGAACATTGGGGTGCATAGGTTCTTTTGGATTGGTGATTCAGGGTTCTTAGGATAGAATCCCAGCAGTGGAATTGCCAGGTCAAAAGGCAGTTCCATTTTTAGTTTTCTGAGGAAGTTCCATACTGTTTTCCACCATGGCTGCACCAGTCTGGATTCCCATTCACTTTCTTGATAGTGTCTTTGGAAACACAAAAGCTTTTAACTTTGTCTATCTAGTTTTTCCTCTGTTTGTGGTTTTGGTGCCATATCTAAGCAACCATTGCCTACTCCAAGATGTACTCTCATGTTTTCTTCTAAGAGGTTCATAGTTTTAGCTCTCACATTTAGGTCTATCATCCACTTGGAGTTAATTTTTGTATATGGTGTGGAGGTGGGGCCCAACTTCATTCTTTTGTATGTGGATATCCAGCTGTCCCCACATTAGTTGTTAAAAATCCCACTGAACTACCTTGGCATTTTTGTCCAGAATCAATGAGCATAAGTGTATGGATTTATTTTTGGACCCTCAAATCTAATCCACTAACCTACGTCTTTTTTTATGTCAGTACCTCAATGTCTTGAGTACTGTAGCTTTGACCTAAGTTTTAAAATCAAGAAACGTGAATCCTCTGTCTTCATTCTCTTTTGTTTTCAAGATTGTTTAGGCTATTCTGGGTCCCTTGTATTTCCATGTGAATTTTAGAGTCTACTTGTCAATTTCTGCAAAATAGGCATCTGGGACTTTGACAGAAATTATATCAAATCAATACATCAATTTGGAGTATTGCTGTCAGCTATGTGATTTGCCAACATTTTCTCCAAGTCTGTGGCTTACATTGTCATTCTTTTATCAATGTCTTTTCAAGAGCAGAAGTTCCTACTTTTGACAAAGTCTACTTTATGAATTTTTGATAGATCATGCTTTCGGTAAGCTGTTTTCTAAAGTTTTCTTTATATAAGTTTTGCGTATTTGTTAATTCATTCATAAATATTAATTTTTGCTGCTATTGTAAATGGGAATTTCTCTTCTATTATAATTTTATTGAGTTATTTTTTACCATTGAGTAAAATACTGGCTTTAGTACTGAGGGATAAATATTCTTTTTAAGTTTAGACTGTAATTACTAGTTACTAGTTAATTTAATGATTTTTATTTTTGCTCAGTAATATGTTGAAATTTTTCTGCCAAACTATTTTCAAAGTAATTGAACCATTTTACATTTTTATCAGTAGTTCATGAAAATCTTCTGCTCCATAACCTTGCCACAATTAGATGCAGTCAGTCTTCCCATATATTTTTCTTTGGTTTTTGTTCTAGTCCTTCAGTCTGGATCCCTTTTCTTTCTTTTATTTGGCCTAGTCACATTGGTAGTACAATGTTGAACAGCAGTGTCAAGAGCAGACATCCTTGTCTTGTTCCCAACCTTAAGGAAAAAGCATTTAATGTGAAGTTATCTGTAGATTTTTTTCATAGATGCTCTTTGGGGTTTAGGATTTAGAAAATTACCTTCTAGTTCTTGTTTGCTATGAGGTTTTATTATTATTGTTATTAGCAATGGACCCTGGATTTTACCAAATGTTTTTTCTGCATCTATTTAAATTATCATATTTTTCCTTTATTAGTGTGTTCATGTGGTGAATGAATTAACCAAATTAACATGTGGTTAATTTTTGAATGTTAAATCAATCTTGCTTGCATTCTTAAAATTAAACTCCACTTGGTCATGAATTTTTTTTATATATTGTTAGGTTCAATTTCCTAAAATTTTGTTGAGAATTTTTACATATATTTTCATGTGGGATGTCATTTTGTAGTTTTCTATCAATGTGTCTGCCTGGTTTTGGTATCAGAATAATGCTTGTTTCCTAGAATGAAATGGGAGGTACTGTCTTCTCTTAAACTTTCTGGAAGAGTCTGTGTAGAATTTGTATTATTTTTTCCTTAAATGTTTGGAACAATTCACTAGTGAAGCCATCTAGGCCTGGAATTTTCTAAAATTAAATTTCTATGGCAGAAATAGTGCTATTCATATTTCCTATCTTCTTAAGTGAGCTTTGGTAAATTTTGTCATTCATCAAATTACCCATTTCATCTTAGTGATAAAATTTAAAGGCATAAATTTGTTCATAACATTCCTTTATTATCTCTTTAATATCTATAGAATTAACAGTGATGTTACCTCCTTTAGTTCTGATGTTAGTAATTTGTGTTTTCTCTCTTCTTATTCTTGATCATTCTAATCAGAGGTTTACCTCATTGCAAAATATCAGCTTTTGGTTTCAATGATTTTCTCTATTACTTTTTTGCTTTTTATTGAATTGATTTATGGTCTATTTCCTTCTCTAAGCTTACTTTGGGGTTAACTCGTCCCTTTTTCCTAGTTTTTTAAAGTAGAAGTTGAGGTCACTAAGTGAAACTTTTCTTCTTTTCTAATATAAGTGTTTAGAGCTATATATTTCCCTCTAAAAACTGTTTTGGAAGCATACCAAAGATTCTTACATGTTCTGCTTTCATTTTCATTTAGTTGAAGATATTTAGGAATGTGATACTAGATTCCAAATATTTGGAGATCTTCCAGGTAGCTTTTTGCTATTGATTTTTAATTCATTCCAATGTATCAGAGAACATACTTTGTATTATTTAAAGACTTTTAAATTTATCAAGCCTTATTTTATGGTCCAGAATATGGTCTAACCTGGTAAATGTTCTGTGTGCAATTGAAAAGAATGCATATTCTATTGTAATTAGAGAGTATCAATGAGGTCAAGTCAGTTGATACTATTAGTCTACTACATACTTGCTTATTTTATGTCTATTTGTTCTTTAGTCATAAAGTATTAAAAGTCCGGCTATAAATTTTAGATTTATTTATGTCTCATCATTTTTTGCTTCATCTAAGGCAGGGGTGTCAAACTTATTTTCACCAGGAGCCACATCAGTCTCATGGTTGCTTTCAAAGGGCTGAATGTAATTTTAGGACTGTATAAATGTAACTACTCCTTAGTGGCCGCCGGGCCAGATAAAACAAGGTGGAGGACTGAATTCAGCCCACGGGCCTTGTGTTTGCCACCTGAGGAATCTAACCCCTTAGCATGATAAAATACCTTCTTTATCCCTGGTAATTCTTAGGTCTGAAATGTACTTTCATATTAATATAGCTGATGTCAGTATGGTATATCACTCTCCATTCTTTTACTTTAAACCTATTTGTGTTTTTATATTTAAAGTGTAATTTCTTGCAAACAATATATAATTGTGTCCTGCTTTTTATTCAAAGAAATAATCTCTGCCTTTTCACTGGGGGCATTTAGACCATATATAGTTAATTGGATGATTGATATGGTTGGATTTAAATCTACCATATTGCTATTTGTTTTCTATTATTTTAGTGGTTGCTTTCAGGTTTATAGTAAACATATTTAACTTATCAGTCTATCTTCCAGTAATATTATACTGCTTTGTGTATATAAGTCTTACAATAGTATACTTAAGATTTATTCTGGCCTTTAAGCTATTTTATCATACATTTTACTTATATACATGTTAGTTATCTTTTAATGCAATATTACTGTTATTTATATAATTATCTTTTATAGAGATTTAAATAGTAAAAACATCTTACATCTTTACTTTTATATTTACAATTCCCAGTGACTTCCATTTCTTTGTGTAGATCTGTGATTCCATCTGGTATCATCCTCCTTCTTCTCGACGGACTACCTTTAACGTCTCTTGCAGTGAGTCTGCTGGGGATGGATTCTTTTACCTTTTGTGTGTCTCAAAGTATCTTTATTGTGCCTTTGTGTTTGGAAGAACTTTTTGCTGAATGTATAATTCTAGGTTGACAGTTTTTTCTTCAGTATTTTAAAAATGTTACTCAACTTTCTTCTTTTTTAGACTGTTTCTGACAAGAAAATATGTCATTCTTATCTTAATTCCCCTGTAGGTAAAGTACTTTTCTCTGGCTTCTTTTAAGATGTCCTCAATCACTAGTTTTAAGCACTTATGATACGCTTTAGTGTAGTTTCTTCTCCTTCTCCTCCTCCTCCTTGTTCTTTTTTATTCTTAGATCTATCTTGGACTTATAGTTTTCATAAATTTTGGAAAGATTTTAGCCATTATATTTTCAAATATTTTTCTGTCCCCCATCTCTTCCTTCCTTTGGGCATGCCAATTACATGGTCTATGAAGTCATCACACAGAACTTGGAAGTCATCCTATGGCTCACTGCTGTTCTTTTCATCTTGGATAGTTCCTATTACTGTCTTCAAGTTTACCAATCTTTTCTTCTGACATTAATACTATCTAGTGTATTTGTTATTTTGTACATAGTAGTTCGATACGAGTTTTTAAATATCTTCCATGTCTGTTTAACTTCTGAATATAATTATTTTAATGTTTTTGTCTAGTCTAAGATCTGCATAGGTTTGAGTCTATTTACTGATTGATTATTCTGCTCATTATTGGTTATGTTTCCAACCTCTTTACATGCCTGGTTTGATCAGATCCCAGACACTGTGAATTTTACCTGTTGGGAGCCGAACATTTTTGCACTTCCTTCTTATGCTTTGTTCCTAGATGCAGCTAAGTTACTTGGAACTGGTTTGATGATTTTGAGTCTTGCTTTATGATTTGCAAGGCAGGCCCAGAACAGTGCTAGCATTAAGGCTAATTATTTACCACCACTGAGCAAGAGTTTCCTGAGTATTCCACCCAATACCAAATGAATCAAGATTTTCCAGTCTACTTGGTGGGATCAGGCAGTATTCCCAGCCCAGTGTGAGTGCCAGACTCTATTCCCTTTAAACCTTTCAGATGGTTTTTCCCTTGGCTTTGGGTAGTTTCCTCACATGCATATACTGAACAACAGTACTTTGCTGAATCTCTGGAAGGGAGATCTCTGTTGTTTTCTTTCTGTGCAGCTTCTCTCCTCTGTGGCACTGTGTCCTGCACATTCTAGCCACCTTGGTTTCCTTAGACTCTCAGATCCATCTCCTCAAATTAGGGAGTGTGATGGTTCAACCTTGGTTCCCCTTTTCTGGGCCATGTCTCAAAACTCTCTTAAGGCACTAAGCTGGGAAGTCATAAGGGGCTCAGCTTATTTGTTATCCATCTCTCATAGTGCACTGTGCTTGGTTGCTTGATTTTCAGTAACTTAAAAACCTTTGTTTAATATATTTTGTCTTTCTAATTTTTTAGGTGGGAATATGAATTGTCCCTATTATTCAGAATAAGCAGAAGTCCTGAATTTTTTTTTTATTTAGAGCATAGACAAAATTGAAACTCAAAGTAATGTGTAGACAGTTTGAGAAAATAACCATTGAGTACTAAGGGAAGAGAAATGTACATAACATCCTAATGTTTAGCTCTGTTTAGCAGGAGTACACATCTTTGCTTATTAGCCTTACTATGTACTGATATAGTCAACATCATTTATGCATTTTGTGGGGCATTTAATCCTAAGTGTGAAGCTCTGAATGACCTCTGATGAGCTCCTAGAACACTCCCTTGCCTCCACGGGACTCAGTGCCAGTATTTTTATGGAAAGAGATGACTGTGGCAGGGGTGTTGAGTACAGAGAAACAAATACTGCTCTACTTTCAAGAACTAAGGCCTATAACAATGTATCATATCTGTCTAATCTAAGAGCTACAGTAAAAATTATTGTTTTCAGAAACACAGAATATCTTCAAAGAGGTAAAGAAGGAAAAGGTGTTATTTGGAATGAAGCTGCGGAGAATGTATGCTGTCAAAACTCATAGTGACTCTTGAGTTGCATTTTTCCCTAGAAGTTTGTTACATGGCCTTCAAGTGAGAAACCCAACAATGCCAACCTCATGTTTTGCTTGTCTAAGGACCAGAAAAAGTCTATTTGCCTCCAACCTACTAAGGATGTTGAGAATCAATTACCTGCTTGAAGCAATGGACGGGCGCTGGGACTGAACATGTTTCTTTTAGGTATTTGTCCCAGGTAAAATGACCTGTAAAGGAAACAGAAATCTCTATCACAGTCGATTTCCTAAAAAATGCTTTCAGGATGTAAACTACACTAAATATTAGGCTATTTTTAGACTGGTTTGGAGTGTAATAAAACTTACCTTTCCCTGTTTGGGCTCAAAGGAATATTAGGGTGAGGAATCAAAGTGACCTGAGTGGATCATTTTAGATCAATGTTTTTTTTAATCATGGTCTAAAGATGACCTGAGGTGGTGTTCATGTTAGTTACTAAAGTGATCCAAAATGCCAAAGAAGATATACCACTGTCTCAGAGCAGTCCCCAGGGAGCTTCTGTGGAAAACAGAACAGGTAGAAAATGGACGAGGAGATTCCTTTTGAACAATCTGACTCCTGGAGAGGTCCCTTATCGCCACAAGTGATGGCATTTAACACCCAATATGGCTGTGTCCCTTTTCAGCTCAAATATATATACATTTGATATATAAATAAATAAAATTCTGGAAACATTAGGTAAGAGGATTTGAAGGCAGAATAAGCCAGAATTAGTGAAATTATACATGAATCCTCAGTCTAAAAACTGGCTTTCTCTCATCCACCTCTACCCTACTCCCACCCCTGCCTATGCTGCATTGCTGTCAGGTGCAAAATGACAAAGATCTAGAAATTTGGAGAAAAATAGGTCCTAGGTAGCATTTCTGATGATGGTACCTAAGGATAAATTGGGGTGGCGGGGTGTCCACAGAGTCTTTTAGCCTGCTGAAGTGGTCTTAGGGCCTCTCAAAGTTTAAGGATCAGGGAAACAATCTTTAAAGTGACACTATCCTGGGACCAGGGAAAACATTTTAAGGGATGGGCTGTGGAATACATATTTTATTGAATCACAAAGGATTACCAAGTTCTTTATTAAAGGTTAGACCAGTTGCCAACCTCCCCCTAATACCCACCTAGAGGAGCCCCCATGTCGGAGCAGGGAAGATCCCAGAGATGCTCACAAGCTAAAACACTGTAGCAAACCAGCATTTCTTGAAGTTTCCTCTGCAGTGGAGCAGCACAGAGCCACTTTGGGCCATGCAAAAAGCACTAGATGCTGGGAATAAAAATGAGTTACTGAATGATGAAATCTAAATAACTTCAAAGATGATGCCAAGACTATATATTCTATTGACTTTATAACTTTTGTTTTAAAACTGGTCCCTTTCCCACCACCATTTACCAAGCCAAATAGATTTGGCCAGAAATCTCAGTCAGTTCTAAGCCATTTCATGAACTGGCCAATGATTAATCATCATGAAGAGACAGTTAGTCCATAGGGTAAATGAGACAGATATTTCCTGGAGTCAAGATTTAAAGAGCTTATCAGAATTTAATAAAGTTTGTTCTTAGCTGAGACGGTCCTAACACAAGGAATGAATACATTTCATCACTACTGGCTGTTAGAAAAAGGAAGTGTGCCCTGGCTGGTGTTGCTTAATGGATTGAGTGCAGGCCTGTGAACCAAATGGTTGCTGGTTTAATTCCCAGTCAGGGCACATGCCTGGGTTGTGGGCTAGGTCCCCAGCAGGGAGTGCATAAGAGACAGCCACACATTAATGTTTCTCTCCCTCACTCTCTCCCTCCCTATCCCTCTCAAAAAAATTATATAAATAAAATCTTTAAAAAAAGAAAAAGAATGGAAATGTTACAAATTATTCCATTCTTATAAATAAAGATTAAGTCAAATAATAAGTCTTGGAAATATGACTAGTGTAAATGAGAAAATTAAATTTTAAATTTTATTTAATTTTAAGTAATTTACATTTAAATACATGCATATGTCTAACAGCTACTATAGTAGGCAATGCAGATCTAGAGGTTTGGTCAGTCCTGGGTAATTGCTTGTATTAGCTTGAGTTCTGACTTAAAGCACCCAAGAGACTTTGGTTTGAGGAGCTATGGCACCATCAGGGGTACCAAAATAATAAGGATATTAGTCTCAGATCAATTATGGTAATCAATCCTTGTTATACAAGCAAGAAACCTCACATCTGACACGATTTAGGGAACACCTTATTATCAACTGAATGAAAAGGAATCCCTTCATTAAAAGCACTTCACCCACTGTGAGGGCTGCCTGGCTTGAACCATACATAGGTTTAGTATTTTTCTTGTATCTGACTTTTAGGCTACCTACAGCTTAGTCCCATATTGTCAAGTAAACTGCAAAATAAGTTAATTTGTAAGAATATGTGGGTACCTACTGTGATGTCCACAATGGAGACAAACATGTCTACCACATCTCCAAGCACTAAAATAGCCACAACAGAAATAGGACAGGCGGCAAAGTATAATTACACCAGGGGTGGCAAACTCTCTGTAAAGGACCAGACGGGAAAAATTTTATGCTTTGTGAGTCATACAGTCTCTGTCACAAACTCAACTTTGCAATGTAGCGTGAAAATAGCCATAGCCAATATGTAAATTAATGAGCATGACTGTGTTCCACTAAAACTTTACAAAAACAAGCAGCAGGCTAGATTTGACCAGCTTGCCAATCCCTGGCTATTATCAGTGATTCCCAAATGTTGCCTATCATCAGAATCTGCTGAATAATTTTTTCTCATTTCTTTAAGCAGATTTCTGGGCCCCATCTTAAGAAGATCTCATTCAGTAGGCTCTGAGTGTGGTCTGAGAATCTGTATTTTCAAAGGCTTGCCCTGGCTGGTGTGGCTCAGTGGACTGAGTGCCTGTCTGCAAACCGAAAGGTTGCTGGTTCAATTCCCAGTCAGGGCACATGCCTAGGTTTCGGGCCAGGCCTCCAGTTGAGGTGTGTGAGAGGCAACCAATCAATGTATCTCTCACATATTGATGTTCCTCTCCTTCTCTGTTTCCCTTCACCTTTCTCTAAAAATAAATAAATAAATAAAATCTTTAAAAAATGACTCACTAGGTAATTATGGTTAACACTTGCATCTATAAATTACTACTATAGTTGAAAGAATGTGATATTGAGAGCGAGAAGATGTCAGTTAAAGTCTTGTTTCTACAAATAACTATCCTGGATAAATTCCTTAATCCTTCCAAGTATCAGTTTACTCATCTAAAGATGGAGATAATACGTATTGCACAAGACTGTACATACACTCATTCATTCAATAAATATTGATTAAACTTCCAAGTGCAAAAGCACTGTGTTAACTGTTAAGGGAACAAGATAGACATGGTTCCTAAGCTCATGGAGCTTGCAGTCTAGACATAAGCAGAGCTATAGGAATAACAACACAAATAACCTGGTATAATTACAATAAATTTATGTTAATGAGGTAATATAGGTTGCCATGTGAATGCAGGAGAGGGAAAACTAATCCATACTTGGGGTCAAAAATTATTGTGAAGATTAACACTAACTAATGTAAGTATAACATTTTAAAATTTACAGAGTGGTTTCAATTATTCATTCAACTTATGTTTCAGTATCCTCTATGTGCCAAATTCTGAGTGTTAGAATAAGACAGGAGGTACTCGCCCTCATGGAATTCATATTCTGGTGTATGATGAGATACAAGTAACAAATAAATAAGGTAGTAAGTGAGAAAAGCTGGAAGGAAATAAAATATGAGATGTGATGCATAGAGGCTGGGAACTATCTTAGATGGTGAAGTTATGGACAGATGTCCTACAAAGGATATATCTGAGCTGCAACCTTACGGATGGGAAAAAGCCAGACATCTCATTTATATTACTGAATAATACTAATGAAAATGTTTATAAACTGTAATGCACACAACAAAATAATTACATTTATTATTAGAAAATAAGATCCCCCCAAAATGTAAAGCACAAGAGATCAACCTAGTTGAATGCGTAAATCCCTTTCTCCAAAAGCCATTCATTCAAAAAAATATTTATTGAGCACCTACTACATGCCAAGCCTGGTTCTAGGCACTTGTGATAGATACATAGCAAAGAACAAAACAACCAAACTCTCTGCCCACATAAAGCTTACATTCTAAGGGGGAAGAGAGGCAATAAATAAATACATGTCATTTGGTCCAGAGGGTAAAAAAGACCGAAGATGATAATTGTACAATTTCTGGCCCCTTTCAAGTAAAGAAATAATGAAGCAAAGCAAGAGGAAAGAGAATGCCAAGACTGTGTTCTAATTTAGGCATGATGGTCAAGAAAGGAATCTCTGTGAGATGATATGAAAGTTAAGACCTGAAAGGTTCCTCCGGCATCTGCTCCAATACTTCCAATGATGAGAAACTCATTATTTGCTATTGTTTAGTGGTACAAATGCACAGACTTTACCTTTTATAGTCAGGCAAAGTCTGTTTTCTTTTAACCTCTACCCTCTGATCCTAGACATACATCTGATCTTTCCACGCATATCCTAAATCTCTCAAATGCTCCTAATTTCATATGGTTATATCAGGTACCTCCACACATGCTGGCTACTGTTGTGGCCACATTCTTCTACAAGAACTCCTCTGCATTCCACCTAACATGTGCAACCCAAATTCCTAAAAATAATAGAGACACTCATAGTATTCAGACCATAAATTCTACTCCAAGATTACTGTCTGAAAAGTGTTACATTGTTTATATGTACCATAATTTACATAACAACAGTATTTGTTAAATACTACTGATGGCCATTTAATTGTCTTCTAATTTTTGATGAGTATCTATTGTTGGTGTACATATTTATAGTGTGTACCAAAGCACTGTGTGGGTGCTGAAGATACAGTCATAATGAAATTACTATTTTTGCCCTCATGGAGTTTCCATCCTGTGAGGGACAGAGCCAAAACAGTCAACTATTATAAACTGTAGCAAATGCTACACTTGGAGTCAAGTGTGCTATACGGGAGCACCTGGAGGGTTTGTGAAAGGATTCCCAGAGGAAGTAACATCTAAGAGTCAAAGAGAAATTTTTTTTTCTTTTCTTTTCCAGAAAGAAAAGCATGTATAAAGGCCCAGAAGTGAGAAAAAGCAGTTTTAAAAACTGAATCTTTTGGTATGGCTACTGGGTGGAGTCTAAAGAAATAGTTTAGAAAAGAGGCTGTAGATAAAAGCAGTATTTGGGTATCAGACAGCCTTATACACCACATTAAAAAGAGGAAGCACTGAAGGGTTGGGGGAGAGTTACTCTGTCTGCAGTGTGAAGATGGACTGGCGGAGGGTAAGGCTGGAGGCAGGAAGACTAGTTAGGAAGCTGTTCTAATATCTAGGGATGAGGCTATGGTGGTCTGAACCAGGAAAGCAAGAGTGGCAGTGAGAAGGCAGTCCCTAGAGCTGCTTCCTAATAATTAGAGGCCAGTGTGTGAAAAACTAGGTAAAACTACTCAATGTGGCCCTAAAAGTTATAAGTATGACTAACAGAATTTACAAAGAAACATATATTGAACCAATAATTATCTGTCTGATGTTAGTTGCCTGGGGAAGTCCCCAATGACTCTGAGGAGTTCAACACAAGACAATTTGTAAGAAATTCAAAATACCAGATTTTGAAATGCTGGGCCAAATTAGATTATTTTAAGCCGTCTTCCAAATTCTGAGATCCTAAAAGTCTACTGAATTTTATTTCAGTTTTATATTTGGGGCTGCTCTTTATGCCTGATGGGCAAAAGGGAAGATGTAGGATTAATTTATCAGAGGATATACCTAGCCATACTACCTCTACTCCCACAAGGAGAAATACACTTTCAAAGTTTCACATCACTTTATATACTTTATGTCCAATTGAGAATCCACTTTTCACAATTCCCTGTCAACAAAATACATTGTTTATAATATACCTTGTGTTGTCACTGAACCATAATTGTTATCATCATAAGCAACCCAAACAGCAGCTATGCCTTCGATGTGCCTGCACCAAACCATATTATAAAGTTCAGTATCTCCCATGTTCATCATAACCTGAAAAGTAGGTTTTATTCCCATTTTAAAGATGAGGAATTGGGCTCAGAAAGATTAAGTAATTTTCCTGAAATAACAAAACTGGGAAGTGGGGAATAGGAATTTGAACTAAGGCCTGTCTGATACTTAGGACTGTGTTTTTCTAGTACCTTAGAACGCTTGAGGACAGTTTTAAAGAATACTAAAAAGTGACTATCATTTATTGGTTATCAAGTTCCAGGCCCTTTACCTGCATTATTTCATTTCATTTATTTCTTCAGCTCACATTCACGGAATGCTTCACTTCAAAGAATGTCACAAAATTTGACTTAAAGTCTGAGTATAGTTGCTGAACAGGATGAAAATAATAATCCTCCAAAATTGAAAAGTATTTGAGTTTTTAAGATGTTTTCACATCCATTAGATCATGCAATCTTCTCAACAACCCTGTTAAGTAGGCAGAATGGATTATTACCCCATTTGGCAAATCTGAAAACTGAGGATCAGAACCACCAAGTTACTAAGTGGTAGAGCTGGTTTTAAAAGAACCTAGAAGTTCTGGCTCCTAGTCTAGTCTAGTATCCTACTACCTTACATTATTTTCTTTGTCAGTGGGCAATGAAGGCAATATGTTGCTGAAAGAAAAGGCAGAAGAACCAAATAGGCAACGATAATAACAGAGCTAAACACATGAAGTTCTAGTAATAAAAGATATAAAAATACTTAAACAAAAATTTATAAATGCATCAGACTATCATTATTCATGTACTATGTAGAAGAGTTTTAAAGGACCCTAAGAGGTTAAGCTGATTTTTATATAGGAACCCTGAAAGCTCACTGAGAAATACCAATAAGTTTTATTTCTCAAATCCCAGTCCTAAAGTATACTATGCAGAGATGAAAACCAAACGCAGTATTAGTCTGACTGTTGTTATTTGATACTTTAATATTTTAGTGTTTATTTAGTTAAACAATTTAGAAAAATCTTTAGGTTTAATTTCAGTTCAATATCTCTCAATTAAAAAAAAAAAACATTTATTTTGGGAGAATCCCACCAAATTCTGAATTATGGATGGTGGGAGTTGGTTTTAATTCTGGATTTAATAAGTTAAGAAGTTATTTCCAGTTTGGTTCAGTTTCTATCCTCCCTGTACTCTATGTAATTAAGTTCCACCCCTTCCCTTTTTCTTAGCTTGGTCTGTGGCCTCCTGATAAGGAGGGTTTTGACAGGGCAACCAAGATGAATTACAGGGGCTCATTAGGCAGACAAGAGCACAGGATTCACTAGTTCATGAGACAAACACATGGAGGAATTCTTTTCCTAGGTATGATCAAATTCCTGGTTTAGTAATTCCCCTTATTTAACAGAAATACAAGAAAAATATCTTACCTAGCTCCAGGATGTCAGTAGCTTCTATTAAAGAAAAATGTCACAGCATAAGTCATTATGACAAACATACCGAAATGATAGAAAGGTGGAGATCTGGGGTAAAACAAGGGCTTGAGCGTTTGTCTAGTCCAATTCTCTCATTTTAAAAGACATTAAGTTCAGTAGTAATAGTTGTGGAAGTACACCTCAATTCTGCCTAACTCCCAAGCCTAAACTCTTAAAAATGACAGAAGTCCAGAGAAGCTATGCAAACTGTGCCTAAAGCTATGAAACTAATTTGGGATTACCTATACTTAGAATCTAAATTTGAACTTCCAGTTCAAAAGAAAGCATATTGCTTTTTATAGATATCTCTGTAAATGACAGTATTTGCTTTTGTTTTAACTGATAAGTCCAATGATTCCTTTGTACAAAGTTTTTATGGTAAGAGATGTTAAATAAAAGTCTTCCATACTAAGTAGTTTTTTTCTTACCTTGATGTTGGGATGCAGACTCCAATAGATGACCATATTTATGTTTTCTAACATCATTCCAGTCTATTTCTGTGGGAAATAAGAAAACAATCATGTGAGAAGAAAAAGATTCAATACTTCTCCAATTTAACAATATGTGTTAATAGTTTCTGATAATCTGCTTCTGAGACTCTATTCTAAGGAAATAATCCAAACTACAGGGAAAAAAAAGGTTTATTTTAAAAGTTTCAGTAGTGTTTATAAATAACAAAAAGGGTGTGAGGGCCCTGGCTGGTGTAGCTCAGTGGACTGAAGGTAGGCCTGTGAACCAAAGGGTTGCTGGTTTGATTCCCAGTCAGGGCACATGCCTTGGCTTCAGGCCAGTTCCCCAGTAGGGGATGTGTGAGAGGCAACCACACATTGATGTTTCTCTTCCTCTCTTTCTCCCTACCTTCCCCTCTGTCTAAAAATAAATAAATAAAATATATTTTTTTAAAGGGCAGGGGGGAGGAAGCATCTAAATGTTCAAAAGAGAAGACTGCTTAAGTTACTTGCAAAACATTCTCTTGAAGGTATTTTGTAGCTGTTTTAAAGAGGCTAAAACAACAAAAATAGGAAAATGTTTAAGTTTTAATGTATCTGGTAAAATATGGGATCAAAAATTATATACATGGAGTAATAACAATTATGTAAAAAAACAACAAAAAAGAACACTCCTATTATGTGCTAAATTGTGTCCCCACCTCAAACTCATGTTGAAATTCTCATTCCCTAATATCTCAAAATGTGACTATTTGGAGAGGGGGTCTTTAAGCAGGTAATTAACTTAAAATGAGGTCATTGGTGCGGGCCATAATCCAATACGACTGGTATCCACATAAGAAGAGAAAATTTGGACACATACAGAGAAGAGAAGATATGAAGACACAGGGAGAAGACAGGCATTTGCAAGCCAAGGAGAGAGGACTCAAAAACAACAACAACAACAACCACCCAACCCCAACAAATCCAACACCTTGATCTTGGACTTCTGGCTTCCAGAACTTTGAGAAAATAAGTCTGTGTTTAAATCACCCATTCGTAGCCTTTGTTATGGTGGCCCTGGCAAACTAATACAAGCCTAAAATATTATCAGAAAAAATCATTAGAAAAAAGACAGCCCTAGCTGGTGTGGCTCAGTGGATTGAGTGCCTGTCTATGAATCAAAGGGTCGCAGGTTCAATTCCCAGTCTAGGGCACATGCCTGGGTTGCAGGCCAGGTCCACGGTAGGGGATGTGTGAGAGGCAACCACACATTGATGTTTCTCTCCTTTTCTTTCTCCCTCCCTTCCCCTCTCTAAAATAAATAAATAAAATCTTTAAAAATATAAAAAAAGAAGTAAACAGCAAACGTAAACAACGGATTATCTCTGGGTGATGGTACTGTTTTTTTTTTCCTCTTTTCTATTTTCCAATCTCATGTATGTTAAAATTTTTAAAATTTTCTATATATGAAGAGGATATATTACTATATAATGGGAGTATATTTTCCTTGCTTGAACATGTAGATTCATCTACTGACCTTCTACTACTTTCTTACCACCAATCACCCATCACATGTTCACTTCTCTTCCTACCTAGCTCAGATCCCATGGTCTCTCATTAAAATCACTTCCTGGCAAACACTCTTGACTCCCTCCAAGTCTCAATCCTAACTCTGGTTTAAAGGCACTTATCCACCTATACCATGCTTACCCCAACAGCTCACCAGTGCAGAAGAAAAACAAGCTTACCAGTCTCACTTTAAACTCATGGCCATAATTCTCAAATGCTACTTAACATCATCCAGAAATCACACCACATTTTCCTACTAAGTTTTCTACTTTCCAAAAAGAAAAATAAATTAATATGCTTTTCTCTCTCTTCATACTCCAAATATGCACTCCTTCACCTTCACTCCTAGGGCAGTATGTAAATTCTGAGTTCATTGAGAAAACAGAAATAAGGGATAGGAACCTTTTACATACCATTCATTTCAGAAAAGTACAGATCTTGTTTAGTGGTATACCCCCAACTGCACAGTGTAGTAGTAGGTTCTAAGTTAACATTTGGTGAGTGAATGAAGGTGCACATTCATCATTCTTTCTGACTGTTCTCCTGGTGCTGTGGATGAAGTCAACTTGTTTTTATCAAAAGCCAACCCTCCACTTTTGCTTCAGATCCCATTTCCTGTCACTCTCTTAAGGACTTTGCAAATGTTCCCCCTCTAATAGATTGTTTGTGCCAGCATTCTTATTACTCCATCACCTATCAAACAAACAAACACAAAAAAACAACAAACAGCCCCTCCTACTCCCACATATGTCCCTCCTGCTATATCCTTCCACTTCTCTGCTCTCCTTCATAGGAAAACTTATTTTAAGAGTTGTCTATAGTCATTGCCTCCACACGTCCTCAAACTATCCCCTCATTCAAATAGGGTTTTTCTGCTCACCACCCCATTGATGTAAGTCCAAAATTCTATTTCCAGCACTGTCCTCTTATTTTGGAATTACACACTTACATACACAATTACCTATTGCCCACCTCCACATGGTTATCAATCAGCTATTTCAAACTAAACAGTTTGAAATGGTCTGGCTAAGACGAAATGCCCCCTCTTGCCAACCCATTCCTCTTTTTGCCTTCCCCAAACCATAAATGGCATCTCCGCCACCTAGTTGCTCGAGCCAAATATCCTTGAAATTGTCCTTGATGCCTCTATTTCCTTTACACTCACATCTAACCCATCAGTAAGCTCTGCTGGCCCGCATCCCAAATCCATCCACTGATCTTAATCTCACCATTTGCACTGTAGGTCAAGTTACTATTACCCCTTATCTGGAACATTACAACAGCCTGCTAATGTGTTTTCTTGGTTCTACTCTTGCCCTACTCCACAGTATTCTCCACATAAAGGTCAAAGTGAGCATTTTAAAACATGAAACAGATAATGTCATTTATCTGCTTGAGGACCTCCAACAACTTCACACTGAATTAAGGGTACCTTACAAAGCTATGCAAGACCTGGCTTTTGTTACTCCTCTGATCCTACCTATTATTTATGACTTTTCCCTTTTCTACTACCTTCCAGTCATACTGGTCAGTGTCCCACTTCAAGACTGTGCCTTCTGTCCTGGTTTGATGTCCCGTGTCTTTCTAGTAATCTGTCATATTTGTTCTCCTCTAAATAATTATTAAAGACTACAAAGTTGATCAGGCTTAAAAATTCATGGCAAAGATATTAGGGTATCATAACTGAATTTACATTTAAAGTTTTTCAAAATTATTTTTTATAATTAGAAGGAATGTGTTCTTTAAAGTTAAATACCAATATACAGTACATTTATATATATATGTTTTCAATATTGTATCACTTAAGTAAAGATGAGCTACTAGTATATGCAAAACTGATTCAGGAAGCCATGATAAATAGAAACCAGGCTGCATGATCATTAATAAAACAATATTTAAAAGCAACTAATGCAATTTAGGAAAAAAATCCTAGTAAAGACAAAAAATGAAAGCCAGACACAAAGGCTAAGCAAAATGAACAAAAGGACTAACAAATGTAACTGGGCAGGAAGGCGTCAAATAAGGTTTAATTTAAGACAATGGAAAAGGAACTTCTGAGAAGAAATATTTGAAACTCCTGGCACAAACAAGTAGAGCCTGGAAAGCAGCACACAAAGAAAAGGAGACAACTACCTTATAAAATGCTTAATTAAAAGCATCATCATAAATTACTCAGTGGATTACATAATTGTCCCCGTGTCAATTCCTAAATGAAAAGAATACAGAATCTCATAGAATTCCACACATTTAAAAAAGGAGCTAGTCATATAATTTTTCAAAGCATGGTGAGAATAATAGCCATGCTTCAGAGTATATTATGATATATAGATACTACTTTTAAGATTTTATTTATTTATTTTTAGAGAGGGAAGGGAGGGGGGGAGAGAGAGAGAAAGAGAGAAAGAGAGAGGCATCAATGTGTGGTTGCTGGGGGACATGGCCTGCAACCTAGGCATGTGCCCTGACTGGGAATTGAACCTGCAATGCCTGGTTCGCAGCCCACACTCAATCCACTGAGCTACGCCAGCCAGGGCTAGATACTACTTTTAAATAACTACTTTTGTTTTATTCCCTTTCCTCAGGCAGTATATTTCTTCTCTGGTAGTCATACCCAGTCAACAGTAACAATTCAGAAACCTGAAATCCTCTGTAATTGTCTGTGCTTCCAAGCCCTCCAAATAGACTAGGTTATCAAATTATATCAGTTCTACCTCTAAAATGACGATCTCTTCTCTTTCAAATCTGAGTTTAAGATTTTGAACAACAATAAAATAATTTTTTTTAAAGATTTAATTTTCTCTCACTTTAACCAATGAAAACAGTTACTTAATTCCTGTCTGATCTCACTCCTTTCCAATCCATAATTTAGTATTGATTTTCTAAAGTATGGCTAAGATAAAATTTGTCACTACCTCATTTAAAAGTCTTCAAAGATCAAGCCCTAAACTGTAACCATACATAACAAACATGTCATACTGTTTCATATCTCTAAAATTTTCTCTCTTTCTCTATTTAAGAGATTCCTATTTATTCATCACAGTCAAGGGCAACTGTTACTTTGCAATAGCTTTCTGGTAACATCCCCAAGCAGAGTACAGTACCATCTTTACCTTCTATTTCTGTGCCTGTCACAGAGTATCAAAGCTAAATATTACTAAGCCAGTCAATATTGCTGGGACTTGGCACACAACACTCAAAAAATAAAAATAAAAAAGTTTGCCTTTTTACCAAACTCAGAAATAGTTGTCCAATGAGAAAAAAATTATACATATTAAGAAATCAATATTTAAATGCATGCTTTCATTGAAACAATTTTGACATAGAGATTGATACTTAGATACAGGCATATATAGCAAGACACTCAGCCTCTGATCCATGAAAGAGAAAAACACATTATGGACAGTACTGTCATGTTGGACACCTGAAGTCCAGTGTGGCTGAAGCAGGAGGGGATATCATAAGAGAGGTAAAATGCAGTTCATGTCAGTGGCTCTATTTTTCACTATAATGGAGAATGCAGATCTACAATAAGCAAGAAGTCAGTGGACAGAGAAGCAGAGATGAGGAACAGAGGAGAGAATATGCTTATGGTCTGTGGTGCTTTGCTTCTGGGGGCCCACTTACACCCTTGCTTTTCACATGGCTTTGAGTGTTCAGCCTCCCTAGTGATTAAAAGAATCACAACTATTTCTGATGTAGAAGCAGAAGAAAGGGATTTAGAGAAAATATGATTTTAGTGTCAAGTGGAAAAGCAAGCTTGACTTAATTATCAGATAAGACAAAATCATCCAACCTCAGAAAATATGCTTAAACACAAAGAGATTTTAGCTTTAAATACTTCTGATAAGGTTCTTATTTTCACAAACCTCAAATTTTACTAGAATTTAACTTCTGAATTTTATAAGATATTTGTCTATTTAATTCAACTAATATTATAAAAAATACCACTATAACAATGGTAAGAATATATACCTTCCAGAAACGGTTATAAGTTTTAAGGACATTTTAAAGTAAGATAACATAATACAGAGTGTCTAGCATGGTGCCTAAAACAGAGAACAAATTCATTAAATAGGTTTCTCTTTCTTTCCTTTCTTAATAATGATCTCTAGTATAGCTGAAACATTAGAGAAATATTTCAAAGTATTTAAAAAGCAAAACTCCTTTCATGACCTGGAGAAATTCATGCTAATGACAAAAATGACTTCATGGCTAACAGAGGAGGACCTAAGTGACCTAAGGACCTAAGGACCTAGGTCACAATAAGTGACCTAATTAGTAATGAGAGATTCCTTAAATTCAGTCCTTGCCAAAGCTCTTAATCCCGCTTACCTCCAGGATGGGAGGGTAAAAAGATACTTACCACTAGGCTGCATAGTCAATGAACTAAAAACTGGTCAAGGTGTTAAGAAGTTTGGGATCTATCCCTGGATCCACCAATACCTCGCTCTGACCTCTGAGAAGACAGTTTCTCTGTATGTTGATTTCTCCATCTGTAAAATGAGGGTGGGAAGGAAAGGGAAAGTTTACCTGTAAAGTACTGAGACTTTCAGCTATTAACAAACAAGTCTACATTATAAGAAAATTAGGACAGTAAGATATAATTTTTTTTGCCTATTAGAATATCTCAGGGCGGGAGAGTACCTTATAGCAAGTACTACAGGTTTAATTTAACTAAGCCTTAATATCCAGAGATAAAGATATTTGCTACATCCGGTTCCATGCAAATGTTGAATATAAATATAGTTTCCAATTAACCAAGTTAAGCCAGAAAAAAACAAAAAATACTAAACACCATTACCATGACGCTATGAATTGATCTGTGTTCCCACAGAATTCATATGTTAAATTTTAATCTCCAATGTGACTGTGTTGAGAGATAGGAATTTTAAGGAAATAACTAAGATTAAATGAGGTCATAGGGGCAGGCCCTAATCTGACAGGACTGGTATCCTTATAAAAAAAAGAGAGACCACAGATATTTCTCCTCCCCCTACTCCCAACAAACACATACAGAGAAAAAGGCCAGGTGAAGACACTTGTCTATAAGCCAAGGAGAGATGCCTCATCAGAAACCAGCCCTGTTAACACCATGACCTTGGACTTCCAGCCTTAGGAACTGTGAGAAAATAAATTTCTGTTATTTCAGCCACCCAGCCTATGGTATTTTGTTATGGCAGCCCTCCCTGACTAATACACATGGGTCACAGGACAAATGAGACTACAGTAATTCTCTGAGAGTAAGTACTTCATGCAACAGTCATCAGTTTCCAAGTTGCTCTAAGGAAACTTCACTCTTTCTTTTATAAAATAAAAACAAAAGAAAATAACATGCTGAACTGGAAGTTCACTTTTTATCCTGTTTTGAATCTTAACTTTATTTTTCCTTAAAGACTAAATTTCCTTAAATGCTTTAGGCAGGTAACTTAATTGCACTGAGCCTCAGTTTTTTATCAGTAAAAAAAAATGGGAATGATAACGCTCATGCCCCTTGCTTCACTGGGCTGTTGTGAAGAACAAACAAAAAGACGGCTTTTAAAGTGCATAATACAGACAATAGAGATTATTAAGGAAAAACTTGCTGTTTACTACCTTTCTCAGAGAGAAAACTTACCCTGTGAATAACACAACGTACTTGCCAAAACGACATTAGAACCTCTAAAAATTCTAATTTCCACAATTCGAGTAACTAGTATAGGAATATCTGCTACAATTACTTTTACTTTGCTTCTTTTCTCTTTGGCTTCCCCTTACTGTTGACTGGGACACTTTAAAAATTAAGGTAATGTGATCTTGGGGGAAATGAAAGTGTCTGTATTTATTTTAAAACACAGTAATGACACTAAGAGGCTGGAGTAAGAAGAGTAACCTCAGTCCTTCGATGTCCAGAGCCCTGATGTCTAGTAGTTTCTGGAACATCCTAGAAAATATACACTCTTTGATTTTTGATAAAAGAGTGCAAGAGCATAGACTAGTAACACCTAAAGCAGTGTCATTCAATAGAACTTTCAGTGATAATGGAAATGTTCTCTATCTCCATTGTCTACTGGGCAGCCACTAGCCACATGTGACTATTCAGCAGGTGAAATGCATCTAGTGTGACGGAAGAGCTGCATTTTAATTGTATTTAATTTTTATTAAGTTTAACTAGATACATGTCCAGTGAGTACTCTATTGAACAGTATAGCTCTAGACACTGTAAAGATTCTAGTATTTCTGGAAACCTTTGAAAGGTAATAAGCAACAGAAAAATCTACAAGGCTATGGAAGCATCCTTTTGAAATGTGACAAAACAATCACAATAGGTCATACTTTGAAGGAAGAAAAAGTGGAAAAAAATTCTTCATATACTGTGATTTAAGAAAAAATTCAGTTGTAAATTATCACTTGTATATTAAAATAGCAATAATTATTAGCATTATATAGTTTGTATTTTTAAGTCTTTATTATGTGCTAGATATTGTGCTAAGTATTTCAATAACACTGCCCTCTGCAGTTTGATACCACTTAGTACAGTATCATTACCCATTTTTACAAATAAGGAAATGATACCAGGAAGGTGATTAACTTTCTTTAGGGTTAGGAAAAAAGGCAGGATTTGAACACCAGCTTTGCTTTTAACATCACTGTCTCTCCCCTTAAAACAAATAAACAAATGAAAAAGAAACCTTATAATTGCTTCTACATAAAATAGCCTGCTTGGGAAGAACTACAACCAGGTGTGAATGTGGATGTTCTACCCATTTTACTTGATCTGGACACTGAATAAGATTAGGCACAGTCTGGGATTTAATGAGGTAAAATTAGTTTAAACAAAGGATGTCCATAGGTACCATGATTTAAATACTCACGGAGCTTGGAAAATACAAAAGTAATGCAGGTTTACATGCTGGGGAAGGAAGGGTGTAAGAGACCAGGGAAGGAAGAATGCTTCCCCCAGAAATGAAAACTGGAGAAATATTAAACATATTTCTGAAAACCCATTGCAAGACAGAACTCTTTCAGTGTTAGATAACAGTATGGTTTTTAATAAGCCATAATTCTACGCCAATATGCACAGAAATCAAATTGAAATGTTAGGAGCAGGACTATCCCACTGTGGTCACGGAGGACAAGCTACAGGGGAGGCTGGAGACTGATCTGAGATGTGCCACTGATCAGCCACTCTCTTCTTAGCAAGTATTCCTAGTGCCTCTCAATTGATCCTCTGCCTCCAGCTCTCCATTTACTTTGTTCCATTCAGAGATGAGTATGATGAGATGGTAGTATTCCTCTGGGATGATCCCCCAGAAGAGGGGCGGCAGGGAGGTAAGCTAGGCAATCACTTTCTTAAAGAGACCAGTGAATTCTGTCTTGTACACGCAGCAGATGTGAACAAAGAAGATGAAGCAGATCTCTCTTAGAGATCGTCCCTCCCCCCACTCTCTCTGTAGCAATTATGCATCTCTGCACATGCACAGAGAGAAGAATCCCCAGAGAGTATCCCTATTTCCTTTAACAAGCAAAGCAGCAAACAATAAGTGGCTAATGAAAATGCAGAAAAGCCATGACTACCTTTGTCTTTCAGGCCATCCTAGTAGGCTTCAACTATGTATATAATGTTTACCCTTTCCAGAGGCTTACAGAGGTGTGATCCAGAGCACAGGAGAAGCTAAAGCTTTCTAGAATGCATCTGGCTCACGCTTCTTGAACAGGGAAGATTACTAATACCAATGGTGCCACACCATACTTCCTAGAAATGCATAGTATATTTGGACAACAGCCCGTAGTTTATTGTAGATTTAAAGAGGCAGGGTAAGCTACAGAGACAAATGACAGCAACTGAATGAGATGAGAATAGGTAAGTAGGTAGGCAGCAGCTTATGAAGAGACTCGCCTGCCATACTAAGACAATAGTATATTACACATTGAAGCATTTGGTGTCACCGCAAAGATTATGTTAGATAGTCAATATCAAGATCTCATTTCCTATTGGTATTTTATATCTAAAAGGGATTTTAACATTTTTCAGACTTTTACATACATTATTTCCAATGTTCATACAGCTTCAACACTTACATGCTTATTAAATTCTGATACTGATTATGAACTTACGATGTAGTAAGAAGGGCAAAATTTAGAGGCTAAAGATCTAGGAATAAATCTTGCTGTTCAGAGTTGAGATTTTGAAGAAGTCCCGTAACCCCGCATTGTTTCCATAAAACAGGAATAGCAACAGTACCACTTCATAAGGTTAGTGTAGAGACTGTGTGAGACAACGACATAAAGAGTACTTTGCAGACGGTAGAGAGCTGCATAAATGATGGGCCGGCCTTGTTAAAATTGCAGGATTAAGCTGGCAAGAAAGGGTGAGATTCTTTTATTCACTCTAGTCACTTTTGGTGACATATACATTCATACACAGCCTCGCAGAGGATAACTCTATTTCTATTACGTATAAATACAGGTTCTGACCTTTTCGAGGATCTGAGTTTTGCATGGTACCATCAGCTATATCAATAGGAAATCATTTCTCTTTAGTAAGATGGAGAAATCTAGAAGCAAAAGACAGAAAAAATTAGAAATGTGAACAAACTATTGTAGATAAAAGAAGACGTACAGTGAAATTAGGATTTTATCAGAGGAAACCAGCAGTCTGGACCCTCAGACAGGCCTTTCCAAGCGCAATGATTTGGTTATGTTTCCTATTTCTGGGATCCTTCCCTCAGCGTTGTAGGTTCAGAATCCTAATTATGTTAAAAATAGAATAGACTCTTGACAGATCTTTGGTCATTAAACAATGATGGGTAAACTAGAATGTTCATTTATTAACTTACTGTGAGAAATATAACAGCCACATAAACTAAAATATTGTACACTGAAAACTACAAAACACTGCTGAAAAATATTAAAGAAAACATAAATATTTCAATGTCTCTGGTAATATTTTGCTTGCTTGTTTGTTTTGTTGATTAGGTTCCACTTATAGGTGAGGTCATATGGTATTTGTCTTTCACTGCTTGGCTTAGAACAAACTGAGAGTAACCAGAGGGGAGGAGGGGGGTATAATGGAGGGAAAAGGGGGAAGGGTCATCAAGGAACATGTATAAAGGACACATGGACAAAGCCAAAAGGGGATAGGATCGAGGGTGGGAAGTGGGGGTGGGGGGTGGGGGGGAGAGGTGGGAGGAACTGGAGACAACTATACTTGAATAATAATAAAAAAAGGTAGATTAGGTTTATAAATAAATAAATAAACTTGAAAAGCCTCAAGACTCAGTAGATTGTGTCAAATGGTCAATGATAATATTAAAATGGAAAAAAACCATAAATAAATGGAAAGACATTTGTGTTCATAAATTGGAAGACTAATATTGTTAGGATGACAATAATACCCAAAGTGATCTAAAGATTCAATCCCTATAAAAATCCCAATGATTTTTTTTGCAGAAATATAAAAAGTCATCTAAAATTCACATGGAATTTCAAAGAACCCCAAATAGCTTAAACAATCTTGAAAATGAAGGACAAATTTGGGAGACTCACACCTCCTGATTTCAAAACATACTACAAAGCTACTGTAATCAAAACAGTGTGATATGAGTATAAGGACAGATATATAGACAAATTGAATAGAAGAGAGGGCCCAGGAATAACCCCTAACTTACACAGTAAAATGATTTTCAACAAAGGTGCCAAGACCATTCATGGGAAAAAGATATTCATTTCAGCAAATGATGATGGGAAACTTGGATACCCACATGCAAAAGAAATACAGTAGAATGTTTATCTTATACTGTACCAAAAATTAACTCAAAATGCCTCAAAGACCTAAATATAAGAGCTAAAGTTATAAAACTCTTAGTAGAAAACATAAGGGAAAATCTTTACAACACCAGATTTGGCAATGATTCTTGGATATGACATCTAAAGCACAGGTAACAACAACAATAATATTGAATTTCATTAAAACAAAAAGCATTGTTCATGAAAGGACACTATCGTAGGAGCGAAAAGACAGCCTACAGAATGGTAGAAAATACTGGTAGACTATGTATCTGATAAAGGATTAATATCTAGAACATATATAACTTAACAACCAAAAAACCACAACCAACCCAATTCAAAAATGGACAAGGGACTTGAATACCCATGTATCCATTTATCTACACAGATGGTCAATAAGCACAAGAGAAGGTATGCAACATAATTAATCTTTAGGGAAATGCAAATCAAAATTACAATGAGATGCCATTTCACCCATATCCATTAGAAGGGCTATTATGAAAACAAACAATAAGTGTTCGTGAGGATGTGGAGAATTAGTACACTTGCAAATTGTTAGTGGGAATGAAAAACGGTACAGGTGCTGTGGAAAATCTCAGAAAGTTAAACATAGAATTACAGTATAATTACCATATGCTCTAGCAACTCTACTCCCAGATATATACCCAAATTATAGAGAGCAAGGACTGAAACAGATACTTGTACACTAATGTTCATAGCAGCATTATTCACAATAGCCAAAGGGAAAAAACAATCCAAGTGTCCATCAATACATGAATGGATAAACAAATGTAGTATACATATACAATGCGATATTATTCAGTCATAAAAAGTAATGAAATTCTGATATTTGCTATAACATGATGAATCTCAAAACATTATGAAAATAGTAAAATGAGCCAAAGCCAAAGTGACAAATATTGTGTAATTCCACTTCTATATGGTAAGTGGAATAAGCAAATTCATAGAAATGGAAAGTAGAATAGAGATTCCACCAGGGGCTGGGCAGGGTGGGTAAATGGAGAGTTATGATTTAACAGGTTCATGGTTTCTATTTGGGATGATAGAAAAGTTGCAAAAATGGATTAGTGAATGCTACCTAACATTGAAAAGTACTTAATGAATTAAAAGGTAAAATTTACGTTATGTGTATTTTATCACATACAAAAACCTGAAACAGCCAACAGGCGACTCTGCTGCAGAGTTTGACAGTCCTGTTCAACCACTTCTAACAGGAATACAAAAAGCCTCACAGGGACTCTTAAGAAATTAAGTCCTCGAGTCATAGCGTTCCCCTTCCTGGGTAATCATAGATGTAACCTCCAATCAGCCTTCTTTATGACCTCCCATTTAGTATGTTTTGAAGCTGACTATCTTTCGATAAACACATCCTTTCTTTGGATAATGTTGCTATCTATATATAGCAAGTAGTACAGATGGGTTTTAGATTTGCATATTAACTTTGTCACTAACTATGTAAACTTGGACATGTGACTAAATGTCACTGGGCCTCAATTTATGTATCTTTAAAGTGGGGAAAAATAATAGTGTCTACTTCAAAGGGTCTGTGAGGGTTAATGGCATTAACTATTTTAATGAATGAATATAAATAAGCATCTGATAGAGAGGGGGTACTTCCTCACCTCCCTAACTTTTTGTCATGTTACTGATCACTCAGAAGTCAGTTCTCTGTATCTTGGCTCCATCAGCATCCATACATCATCACAGTTCTCTGTGGTTTAGAAGGCCCTGCTAGTGGGCAGGGCAGGGGAGAATAACGGGGGAAATGGGGACAACTGTAATTGAACAACAATAAAAATTTTTTAAAAAGCCAATGTCCAAAAGACCAAAAGCAAATGCAGACAAATTCATTTTCTGCCTATATTACAAACCTCTCCTTACAGGATTCCATCATCCCTAAAGACAGAGACTGTCACAGGCTTATTTTATATCACAAACATTGCCTAGAAAAAAAAATAACTTTCTCAATTTTTTAAAATTGAATTTTTAACAATTCTAAGTTTTTTACAACAGGATCTTGCATAAATTCCCAAGTATACAAGTTCTATTTCTATATTTGTAGTACAAAAACAATGAGTATAAACAACAAGGTGAAAACGGTAAATATGGTTCCATTTCAGTGCAAAGAAAAATCTATAAGGTGTTAATGGGTGTGACAGTTTAGGATTTCAAAGCCTGCTACACTATAATTGGCTGGTATTAAAAGTGCCAGAGATAAAAGAGTAAGCCTAATATCCCACGATAAAAACATTCAATAATGAAGTTGGTCTGATATAAGACAAAATTATATTATACAGATCAGAAAAATATTCATTTAATCTCCATGTAAAAAAAGCACAACATCAGCCCTGACTGGTGTGGCTCAGTGGGTTGGGCAAAGAGTAAGGTCACCGGTTTGATTCCTGGTCATGGCACATGTCTGGGTTGTGGGCCAGGTCCCTTGTTTGGGAGTGTGTGAGAGGTGACCGAGCAATATTTCTCTTATTTTTTTATTGTTGTTCAAGCACATATGTCTCTCTCCTTCTTCTTCTTCCTCCCTCTCCCTCTCTCTAAAAATAAGTAAATAAATCTTTGGTGTGTTTTTTTTTAAGCAAAACATCAAATCACATAATGATCAGAGAATAGCATCGAATCAAAATTCACATTCCTGATTTACTCCTACATCACACTGGTCAGACATTCAATTTCACTGTGTCTGACTGACCTGATCTACTGCAACTACATCATTTTAGGATTACCATCAATATAAACATGTCTAGGTACAAAACTGGGATTAGGAGATAAAGAGAACCATAACAGAAAAAAAGAAATTGAAAGGTTACAAAAAATGTGGGCTAGGATCATTTTTCTAAATAAACTTCCATATTGTTAATTTAATGGAACCATCATAGAAGAAAACCAACTATGAGCTAGGTTCTATGCTAAGCACTTTAAAAATAACTTTTTTGTTAAAGTATAATATAACTAATAAAAAGCACACAAATCATAAGTATGAAGCTCCATGAACTTTTACAGTGTGTCTCCAAACCAAGAAAGAGATCATTACCAGCACCTGAAATACTTTTGCATCATCTCCCAGTCATTACTCTACCCAAGAGTAAATGCTGTCTTGACTTCTATCGTAGATTAGTTTTTCCTGCTTTGAACATTACAGAAATACATCACATGTACTCTCTTTTGTGTCCACTTCCTTCCACTCAACATTTTGTTTGTGAGATTCATTCACAGTGCTCCTACCAGGCATTTTTGTCTTCATTACATGATTTAAGTACCCAACAATTCTGGCATTTCCCATTTAAGGTTTTAAAAAACCTGAGGTTCTGAAATTAGGTTAAGGAATCCAAGGTTACGTGGCTACTAAAAGGAAAGGCTAAAATTAAAGACTGTCTCATTTCAAAGTTCCATTATTCTTGCCTACCACATAGCTTAAAAACAACGGGAAGTCAATCCCTTCCCCAGTTTACTTATCCTAGGCTATATATGTGTATAGAGGTTTGACAAACAGTTACTATGCAACTGTGAGACATTATTAGCATAAAGAAGGAGCTACCTAGTACAGTGGTTTTCAAGCCTTTTTGATTGAGATCCACAGCCTTAAATACAGGTGTTTTTACATTATACATTCCTGAAAAACCTTACATTCTGTAAAAAAAAATGTATTAAAAATAGGCTTGTGTTAAAAGTAAAGTTAGAAACAGACTACTAAAAGCCCATGGAACTTTGTACCCTTTACACACACACACACACACACACACACACACACACACACACCCATAAGGGTCTAAGTCATTAAGAAAAGGTCAAACTAGGTCCAACAAACTAAACTGAAAAGAAGGGTACAATCCATTTTATAGTAATTTCCAACTAAAATGGTTTTTTAAAATAAAGTGTTAATGTGCAATGAATAAAATAAACCTGTAGCTTCAGAACACTAAAGTTCTGAAAGTGACTTATTTCCCCAAGGTTTCCTAGAGTGAAGATCTGAATGTCACCATCTGCAGACAGGAGCTACTTAATAAAATCTTTTCATGGTGACAAATTTAAAATCTGAGGTCAGACTGATATGGCTTTGGGGGCCCATAAGAAACTATTAACCCATTTACCACTCTTATCTGTTCACACTGCCCAAGCAGACCTTTGAAAGATGTTTATGCCACAAAGTACCAGACATCTCAAGATCAACTTTATTCTATTACAGTCTAATAGGATAGAGTCCCGCAATAGAAAACTACCTCCTCAGAGATACAGCCCTGAAACTAGATTAAATCCTCCCTGCTTAGGTCATGGAGATATTTGGGACAATTATTTTTTATGTACTAAGAAACTGAGAGGCAACCTAGACCTAAACTTGGCCTGGTACATTCTTTGTCACTGAGTAGTCACTTCTTCAAGGCTTCAAATGCTTCACCTGAAAACCAGGAGGTTAGAACTCCATAGTGCCTTCCCAGGCAGCTCCCACATTTATTACAAACTAGCTGCATGCCTCTGTTCCCTATCATCCACCTCTACAAGTGTCTGATTTTATAGCTTCATAGAAAATCCTGTTATTATTGAAATAAGGAAAATTTAACAAATGGCATCAGCTGTTTTCCTGTGAGCTACTCAGGTCATTGCCCTGATACCCATTTCTGGTTGGGAAGCCTTGAGACTACCTCTTTCTTCATTGTAACAGTAAATGTGTCTTATGCGAATCCAAAACAGTACAGCAATCCAAGGAAAGGGCTCACTTCTCTACAAAACTAACTTTACTGAGAGGGCATGGCATCACTGAATGGTATTAAGCTGAGGCATGTCATCGATTTAAAAAAAATTATTTGGGGATGATACAGAAAGAATATATAATAAACATTCCAAACAGCTAAGGCAGACAAGTGGTACCATTTGCTAAGAGTTACTCAGTATTTAGTAGGAATCTTTTTTGTGTTAACTACTGAGAATAATGCCACTTTAAACAAGTCAGAAAACCTTTGTACACAACCATGGAACAAGTAGGGACAAAAAGGCATTGGAGATGAAAAAAAAGTATGTCTAGTTGCCTGGATTCTTGAGGTTTTCCTTTTTAATTCCAGAAATTTAGCTTTCAGGACACAAAATGCCTTTCTCTACTTCCTCAGCTTTTGACCCAGCAATTTATCCCTTAATTAAAATCTACTTTAATTCTTCCTCATTTTAAGTCTCTAGGGTTCACTGGATCAGGGTTAGTGGGAGACTTTATTTCAGAGAACAATTTTATATAGTGGTACTAGATCAGAGAACTCCAGATATTTATTTTATCAACATCACTGAGAGGTGAGTTCTGGCCAAGATAGAGGCATAGGCAGAAACACTTTGCTTCCTCGCACAACCAAAAGAAGGATAACAACTGACTTAAAAATAAAGAACAACCAAAACTGCCACAAAATCATTTGCACGGAAGTCCAACAACCAAGGAGTTGAAGAAACAATCATCCAGACTAATTTTGTCTCGGTGCACCGAGACAAAGAAATATGGCCCAAATGAAAGAACAGGTCAAAACCCCAGAAAAAGAACTAAGTGACAAGGAGACAGACAACCTATCTGATGCAGAGTTCAAAACACTGGTAATCAGGATGCTCACAGAAGTGACTGAGCTCAGTCGCAGAATGAAGGAAGAAATGAAGGATACACAAAGTGAAATAAAGGAAAATACACAGGGAACCAGCATTGAAGGGAAGGAAACTGGGACTCAAATCAATAATTTGGAACAAAGGGAAGAAATAAATATCTAAATGGAACAGAATGAAGAAACAAGAATTCAAAAAAATAAGGAGAGGCTTAGGAATCTATGGGAGAACTTTAAGTGTTCCAATATCTGAATCCTGGGGGTGCAGGAAGGAGAAGATGAAGAGTAAGATATTGAAAACTCATTTGAACAAATAATGAAGGAAAATCTCTCCCAATCTTGTGAAGGAAACAGACTTCCAGGAACTCCAGAAAGCCCAGAGAATCCCAAAGAGGAACACACCAAGACACATCATAATCAAGTTACCCAAAATTAAAGATAAGGAAGGAATCTTAAAAGCAACAAGAGGAAAGGAGAGAGTTAGCTACAAAGTAGTTCCCATAGGCTACTAGCTGATTTCTCAAAAGAAACCTTACAGGTAAGAAGGGGCTGGAGAGAAGTATTTGAAGCCATGAAAGGCAAGGACCTATATCCTAGATTACTCTATCCAGCACAGCTATCATTTATAATGGAAGGGCAGATGAGTGCTTCCCAGACAAAGTCAAGTTAAAGGAGTTCATCACCAAGGCCTTATTATGTGAAATGTTATAGGAACTTATCCAAGGAAAAGAAGAAGATAAAAAATATGAACAGTAAAATGACAACAAACTCACAACTATCAACAACTGAACCTGAAAAACAAAAACTAAGCAAACAATAAAACAGGAACGGAATCACAGAAATGGAGTTCATGTGGAGGATTGTAAGTGAGGGGGGAGGAATGGGGGGAAAAGGTGCAGGGAAGAAGCATAACAGGTAAGCACAACATAGACAGAAGGAGGTTAAGAACAGTTTAGGAAACAGAGAAACCAAAGAATTTATATGTACAATCCATGGAATGAAATAAGTGGGGGAGGAGATGCTGGAGGGTAGGGGGCAGTGCAGGGAGGAGGGTGATAAAGGTGAGAAAAAAACTGGGACAACTGTAATAGCATAATCAATAAAATACAGTTAAAAATTACTGATAATTGTCTAACTGGTGCAATGCTCTTTAACTTAGAGCAGTGATTCATAACTTTTTTCCTACCCTGACATATCTGAAGAACATAAAACACTTTATCAGTGAGGGCAAGCTCATTGAAAGCATTGATTTTCAGCAAGAGGGTAGGAATTAGGATTAATTTGATGGGAAGGGAGGCTCCACCAGGTGAAGGTTTTTCAGAATCTCTGTGGGTATTTGTATAATTAGAAAAAGTACTTCCCCAGTCCATATGCTTCTTCCATTGCTCTTCCCCTCAGCCCCACGCTCTAGAGCAGTGTTGTCCAATGGAAATATAATTCGAGCCAAGTGTGTCAGTTTAACTTTTCTAGAGTAATCACAGTTTTTAAAGTTAAAAAAGATAAAAATTATTTTAATTATGCATTTTAATTAGCACAATATATTGAACTATCATTTCAGCCAGTAATCATTATAAAAATCAATGAAAATACTTTATACTCTTCTTTAGATTGTCCTCAAAATCTGGTGTGTATTATAGTATATCTCAATTCAGATGCTAAATTTTTATTAGAAATACTTGACCTGTATTCAAATTATGTAAATTTATAGTTGAAAAGATTCATATACTAAGTTATTCAAAACATACTTAACATTTTTCCAATAACTATATCAAGAATCAGTTTTTACATTTAAATTTAATAAATAAGATTTAATATTAGTACTTCAGTCACACTAAACACGTGGCTATTGTGTTAGACAACCCACATCTAGAGAAAATAAATAACAAAATTAAATGTTAAGCACTTACTATGTGCCAAGCATGGTTCTAAGTGTCTGTACTAAATTTTTCACTTCTCACAACCCACTAAGATAGATACTATTATATTATCTCATTTTATTGATGAGGAAACTAGTGCAGAGAGATATCTTAAAGTTTGCACAAAATTACCCAGTTAGTAAATTTACTAATTTAGTAAATGGTGGAGCTTGGATTCAAAGCAAGGTAACTTGGCCCACTTTTTGTTTCTGCAGCTTAAGGTTCTTCCAGGAAAATTGGGCTGTTTAGTATGCCCTAGGAGTAAACACAGTCTTTTACCTACATTTGGCTACAGGCTCCCAGCACCAGCTGATTTTCTCCATCATGTGTCCTGTCTTGATTGCATGGACTTTTTTCAATACTGTCCTCAGAGCTTGTTAAAGAAATCCATGCAACATAAAGACAAATTCTATCTGATTAAAGTTCATTTAAAAGACATGTATTGCCTTTCAAAAATATGGGATTTTAAAAATATGAGTAAGTACCCAGCTACTTATCAGCCCTGGAAAATAGGGAAGAGTACCATCAAAGAATGAGAAACTTTGAAGAATTTCTGTAACATATAATCTAAATAGTGCTATATAATGGAGAAAATCAATCCACTGCTGACAGCCTTTAACCAAACGTAGGTAAAGGATTCTATTTACTCCCAGGGCATACTAAATAAATCAACTGTCCTGGGAAAAAACCCAAGCTAAGAAACAAGAAATGGGAGTTGATGGAAAGTAATGAGATACCTGAGATTTTAAGACCTGTGCTAGCTGGCATCTCACTCTTAATCAAAAAAAGCTTCCAGCTGCACTGTTTGTCATGAGGCACAAAACATTCAATATCTTTTAAAATTAATTTTAAAGATACTTTAAAAGGAGAAAAAGACAACAAAAACTACCATAAAGAACCTACTCTAAATGTGACATTGAAAAAAACTTAACCAATGGCATCCTCAGGATGCAATGGGATGAGTTAGGGCTAGAAATGACTGGTTAGGAGCACTGATAGTACAAAGAGACCCAAATAACAAATCACCTGGTAAACAAAATTCTTTCTAGGAACAAAGCAATGCAAATAGAAAAGCTATAATTTAATTATAAATATTTGAACTGTATTGGCACTCCTGGCTTCCAAATTAATTTAAACCTCTTTCAGAAAAGTCCTAAATAATCACCAGAAAAATTTCAATATAGCTGGATAGGTAGGGGGACATATAAATAGATATGTAATGTTTACAAGTAATGGTAAAATTTAGGAGGTGAACATAAGGTTTTTAATTGCAAAATCCTTTTAATTTTGATGTATGTTTGAAATTTTTCACAAGTAAAAAAGACTACTTTAAAACATCTCAGAGAAGCTGCTGTCTCAAAGCTCAACACTGAGAAACAGTGAAAAGTTGGGTAGGCTGGAACAAAGAGACTAAAAGGAAAGAACCAACATTGTTTTTTTAGCATTTCTACATATGTGACCATTTCATCACAACAAATCTGAAAGGCAAGTCATATTGTCTCCATTACACACACACCCCCCACCCCACCCCTAAGTCTCAGAGAATACCTTAATTAGTGAACACTAAACCTGGGATCAAAATATGCATACAGGTTTAAAAATCTCCCTAAAATCTAAATCTATCTTTATCATTTACTTTCCACAAGTATCTAAGAAAGTGATTGTATTCCAGCTTTACTTGGGAATCAATTTAAATAAGAACATATGAAATATATTTTATAAAACATATTTTTACAATACACTATACAAAATATAAACGACTTCTAGTTTCACTCCATAATTTTCAAAGTTAACTGACTAACATATCTTATTTGTGTTAGTTATTTTAGCACTATAATTCCCTTGAAATTAGGATCCAGATCTGATTCATTTCTACACTCTTTGTAATGGAACCATGAATAGTTAGTTTAATGAATGTTTACTTACAGAAAGGATGTGATCCTCACAACAGATACACAACGTGGCTAGGACACCTACTCACATTATCCTTATTAAACACTTGAAGAAACAAAGGCAGACTAAACTGATGCTATTTCTCAGCTAAAAAGCTCATTTGCTGAGCTAAGGCTCCAGTCTTTTCCTATTGTACCACCAACTCCAAGATACTAAGCCTGATTTTCCAACTGAGAGTCTGGCAGGGTGGCCAAAGGAAAAAGCTTTCATTAGCCCAGACTGGGCGTGGCTCAGATGGCTGGGATTGTCCCGCAAAGAGAAAGGTCACCAGTTCTTATCTAGTCAAGGCACATGCCTGGGTTGTAGGTTCAGTCCCCAGGGTCAGAGCATGTACGAGAGACAACCAATCAATATTTCTCTCTCGCATTAATGTTTCTTTCTTGCATAGATATTTCTCTCCCTCTCTTTCTCCCTCCCTTCCCCTCTCTCTAATAATATAGAAATAAAATCTTTAAATAAAGAAAAAGCTTTAGTTATATTATTTTTTAAATGTTTGGAAAGCCCTAAAATATGGATCTTAATGTGAATATAAAATATTGGTAAATGTTCTGATTTCTCTCTGTTTTACTGGGACAGAGTGGTAGAAGGAAAATAAAAATGATTCTTAAAAATCCTATACTTGGTTATAAGTTACCTAAAAGTCAACAAAAACAAGTTAAAAATACAACATCTAGCCTGGCTGGTGTAGCTTAGTGAATTGAGTGTGGGCCTGTGTGCGAACCAAAGGGTCACTGGTTGGGTTCCCAGTCAGGGCACATGCCTGGGTTGCAGGCCAGGTCTCCAGTAGGAGGTGTGTGAAAGGCAACCACACACTGATGTTTCCCTCTGTCTTTCTCCTTCCCTTCCCCTCTCTCTGAAAATAAATAAATAAAATCGTTATAATATATATATATATATATATATATATATATATATATATATATATATAACATCTAAGATTTATACTCAGCTCATGGGAGCAATTCCATGTATATGTGTTATTTCATATGGTTTTCTATAATATCTAGTAAGAGATGACTATTATTCCCATTTCCCCAATGAGGAAACATCAGAGTTAGAGTTAGTAGGTGGCTGAACTGGGATGTTAAACAATCTAGATCGTGGTCTTTGCATATACTATGTTGTTTGTTACTTTGCAGTATACTATGCATAGTATACTTAGCAGTATACTTTGTTTTGCTCCCACAAAACTAACCAATAGCCTTCTGATTGACCTCTCTTCTACTTCCATTCCACCATTTGTATGGCAACCAGAGTAGCCCTTGTAAAACAAAAAGTCAATCATATTGCCACTCTCTTTAAAATCCTTCAGTGGATTCATGTAGCCTATAGAATGAAATCCACTGAAGTCCTTGGCATTGCATGTGTGGCCCTTCAAAACTTAAATCCTTTAAGATCTGGCCCCACTACTTACTTCTCCAACCTCATCTACCCATTTTCTCCTTTTTTTTTTTTACCTTCCTCCCCTAAGTTATTCTAAATGGCCTACTGTCCCTCAACTCATCTATAATGAAGTCCCTTTTCCCGTTATACATTCAATTTGTCAGCTTACAACTCATCCTTCAAAATTTAACTGAGAAATCAATGCATCTCCTCTTCCTCAGCCTTCTTAGCAACTTTCCTTAGATAATCATTTCTTCTTTCCTTCTGTGCTGTGTTGACATCGGGTTCTATTTGCAACATTTAAATATGGTCTTACAATTATTTGTTTATATGCCTCTACACCCTATTTGACAGTGAAGCCCTAAGGGGTGTTTTATTCATGTTTACATTCCTAAAGTCTAATACACTGCCTGACAACAGTAGGCAGCAGGTATATGCTGAGTTAAATTCAAATCCACTATATTAGAAAGCACAAAAGTGTGAAAAAATGATTTCAATTTTGCAAAATATAACTGTTTCAAAGGGGGTGGGGGAAGCCTGAAATCCTTTATCTGAACTGTCTATAACAATGGCAGTTGCCCTGAAGGTCCCTGCTAGCACTCTGTGCCCCAGCTGGACCTCCAGAAGGTTCATTACTTTCATATTACCATTGTGGCAACTTATTAATGAGCTCAGTGCAAGCAAGATAAATTGAAATGACAGCTCTGGCAACTAACATCTCTTATTTATCACTAGAGCTGGTCTCTCACTAGCGATGCCATAGACAAAACAGCATTTATAGAGTGTCTTATAAGAGACCTGCAAACTCTGTGACTGGCACTAAGGGGAATCCAAAAAGGTACAGATCCTTATTAGTATAGGCAAAGAATGTGTTGTTAAAAAATAACTCAAAATGTCCATTAGAATTAATGATAATGGACTCATTATGTAATTCATCATTTATGGGTCAACTGCCTATCCAAAAGCTAACTGAAGTGCCGCTGTAGCTTTCTCGTGTCACCCAGATGAGAACGAAACCAAGAACCAGTACTACACTTTCTAGCAGAAGGAAGGTCTGTAAAACTAAAGCCCAACCCTCCAAAAGTTTAAAGGCTCCTTGGTCCTAGAAGAAAACATAGGCAGTAAAATCTCACACATTGCTCGTAGCAATATTTTATTTGATACATCTCCCCAGGCAACAAAAGAAAAAAATAAACAAATGGGACTGCATCAAATTAAAAAGCTTTTGCACAGCAAAGAAGACTATCAACAAAATAAAAAGACAACCCACAGAATGGGAGAACATATTTGCCAATACATCTGATAAGGGGTTGATATCCAAAATTTATAAAGAACTTATAAAACTCAACACCGAAAAGCAAACAATCCAATTTAAAAAATGTGCAAAGGATCTGAATACATACTTCTCCAAAGAGGACATACAGATGGCCAATAAACATGTGAAAACATGCTCAATGTCACTAATCATCAGAGAAATGCAAATTAAAACCACAATGAGATTGTCACCTCACACCTGTCAGAATGGCTATCATCCATAAATCTACAAACAAGTGCTGGTGAGGACATGGAGAACGGGGAACTCTTTTGCACTGTTGGTGGGGATGCAGACTGGTGCAACCACTGTGGAAGGCAGTATGGAGATACCTCAAAAAATTAAAAATGGATCTACCTTTTGATACAGTGATTCCACTTCTGGGAATATATCTGAAGGAACCTAAAACCCTAATTTGAAAGACTATAAGCAACACTACATTCACTGCAGCATTATTTACAATTGCTAAGATATGGAAGCAGCCCAGGTGTCCATCAGTAGATGAGTGTGTAAAACAACTATGGGACATTTACACAATGGAATACTACTCAGCTGTAAAAAAGAAGAAAACTCTACAGTTTATGACAGCATGGATGGACCTGGAAAACATTATGCTAAATGAAATAAGCCAGTCAGAGAAAGACAAGTACCATACGATTTTACTTACATGTGGAATCTAATGAACAAACAGAACTAACAAACAAAATAGAAACTGACTCATAGATAACAGGATGACAGTTATGGTGTCGGCAGTGGCAGGGAGGTTAAGGGGTAGAGGGATTGAGCAAAAAGGAAAAAAGACTCATGGATGTGGACAATAGTGTGGTGATTACAGAGGAAGGGAGTATAAGAAGGTTAAATGGTAATGGAAAAAATACAATAAAACATTTTTTAAAATAAGTAAAAAAATAAAGGTTTCTTGGTACCAAAGCATCCCTACCAATGGTTTAAAGGTACTCTCCTGAAATAAAGCCACATGATAAGCTGTTAACACAACAAAAGTACCGTATTTTGCCATAGTTTTTTTGCCCAAATTTTTCAAGGAAAAATAAGGATGCCATTATACATGGATACAATGATCACATACCATGGTTATAATACTGGGTATTATAATCCTGTGTATAATGCACACAAAAACATCGGTGAGCATTATACACAGGGAAATGCAGTAAACTATGCAGCAACACTTTTACTGATATGTCCCCTAGAGCAAGGGACATAAAGGAAAGAATAAACAAATGGGATCTCATCAAAATAAAAAGCTTCTGCATAACTAAAGAAAATAGTATTAAAATAAAAAGAGAACCAACTGTATGGGAAAACATATTTGCCAATGATACCTCAGACAGGGATTAATGTCCAAAATATATAAAGAACTTACACGACTCCACTCTAAGAAGACAAGCAACCCAATTAAAAAATGGGCAAAGGACTTGAACACACACTTCTCCAAGGAGGACATACAGAGGATCCAGAGACACGTGAAAAGATGCTCAATATCACTAGCTATCAGAGAGATGCAAATTAAAACCACAATGAGGTACCACTTCACACTGGTCAGAATGGCCATGATAAACAAAGCAACAAACAACAAGTGTTGGAGAGGTTGTGGAGAAAAGGGAACCCTAGTGCACTGTTGGTGGGATTGCAGACTGGTACAACCACTATGGAAAACAGTATGGAATTTTCTCAGAAAACTAAAAATGGACCTGCCTTTTGACCCAGCAATTCCACTGCTAGGATTATATCCTAAGAACCCCGAAAAACCAATCCAAAAGAACCTTTGCACTCCAATGTTCATAGCAGCACAATTTACAATAGCCAAGAGGTGGAAGCAACCCAAGTGCCCATCAGTAAATGAATGGATCAAAAAACTATGGTATATTTACACAGTGGAATTCTATGCAGCAGAAAGAAAGAAGGAGCTCCTACCCTTTTGGGACAGCATGGATGGAACTGGAAAGCATTATGCTAAGTAAAATAAGCCAGGCAGTGAAAGACAAATACCATATGATCTCACCTTTAACAGGAGCCTAAACAACAAAACAAACAAGCAAAATATAACCAAAGACACTGAAATAGAGAACAGACTAACGGTGTCCAGAGGGGAGAGGGGAGAGAATTTCAGGAGAAAAAGGGAAGGGTTTATAGAAACAAGTATAAAGAACACATGGACAAAAACTGGGGGGGGGTGGAAATGGGAGGGAAGTGGGGAGGGCTGGGTGGGTGGGCTGAGATGGGAATAAAAGACAGAAAACTATACTTGAACAACAATTAAAATAAAATTAAAAAAAGAAATGCAGTAAACTTTATAACGCAGCTAGACACAAATATGGTTTAAAAGAGGAAAGAGAAATGGCAGAAAATCCTGTGGACATTGAAAGATACCACATATACTCACTGTTTTTCACTAATGACTACAGTACCTACAGGTAACTATTTTGGCTTCTTTTTTAAATATTTTTAATTTTAATTGTTGTTGCAGTACAATTTTCTATCTTTCTATTTTGGCTTCTTCGGGCTGCCATAACAAACTATCATATACTGGATGTAATAAACAACAGAAATTCATCCTCACACAGTTCTAGAGGCTAGAAATCTAAAATAAAGACGTTGCAGAGCCATGTTCTCTCTGAAGTCTGAGGAGAAGCTCCTTCTTTGCTTCTTCCAGCTTCTAGTAGCCCCAGCAAACCAATAAAGATTTTGGTAATGATGAGAGTACAGTGTTGTTCTAACAATAACCTAAAACTGAGGAAGTAGCTTTAGAATTGGATAAGTACAGGATTGACAGAGAAAACCTAGACTACCTTGAAGAGATGGTGGGTGGAAATATGAACATTAAAGGTGCTTCTAGTGAGGCCTTAGGAGGAAATGATGAACATGTTGTTGGACACTGGAGGAAAAACACTTTTTGTTATATTGGCAGAAAAATGTGTCTGAATTGTGTCCAGCCATTGGGTGAACTTGTAAATTATGAACTTAGATGAGGAGATTCCTAAGTAAAGTGTTGAAATTGTGGCCTACTTTTTCCTTGGTGCTTATAGTGAAATATGAGAAGAGATGAACTGAAGAATAAACTGTTAAGCAAAAAGGAACCAGCACTTGATGATTTGGAAAATTCTCTGGCTATCCAAACAGTGTGCTCTGGAAACAGGGACAAGGGTGTGGCAGGACAATCATTTGCCTGACTCATGGATACAATCAACCACTGCAGAAGTAGAAATAGAGATGCGGTTATATATATACACAGTTACCAGGGAAAGATCTGTGGAGGACCCTCTTATCAGATGGTTTGAACCCCATGAATTACATGGGAGACTGAAAGGTTTTTGAGAATTTCATACCAGCAGAAGTGCTTCAAGCTTTATCCGTTCATCTACTGATGGGTCCTTAGGTTGCTTCCATACCCTGGATATTGTTAGTAAAGCTGCAATGAACATAGGGGTGCATGTATCTTTTCGAATTAATGTTTTGGATTTCTTTGGATATATACCCAGAAGTGTAATTGCTGGATTGTATGGCAACTCTATTTTTAAATTGTGGAGGAATCTCCATACTGTTTTCCATAGTGGCTAGACTAATACACAATCCCTCCAACAGTGTAAGGGTTCCCTTTTCTCCACATCCTTGCCAACAATTCCTGTTTGTTGATTTATTGATAGCCATTCTGACAGGTGTGAGGCGACATCTTACTGTGGTTTTAATTTGTATTTCCTTGATGACTAGCAATTTTGAATATCTTTTTATGTCTACTGGCCATCTGTGCGTCCTCTTTGGAGAAATTTCTATTCAGGTCCTCTGCCTATTTTTTTTTTCTTTTTATTAACCTCTGTCCACTTTTTAATTGAATTGTGTTTTTGGTAAGTCATATGAGTTCCTTACACATTTTACATATTAACCCCTTATTGGATGTATCATTTGTGAATATCTTCTCCCATTTAGTAGGTTGTCTTTTCATTTTGTTGGTTTCCTTTGCTGTGCAAAACTCTAGTTTGATGTAGTCCCATTCAATTATTTTTTGAATCCCAAAGAAATAGCACATAAAATTATTTTAATTTTACAACCTTTAAAAGATAAGCCTGTATTTTAGAACAATTTTACATTACAGAAGATCTCCAAAGATAATTCAGAGTTCCCATAAACTCTGCACACAGATTCCCCTATTATTAACATCTTACATTAGTATGATACATTTATTATAATTAATTGATATATTGTTAACTAAAGTCCACATTTCCACATTTTATTGAGATGTCCTTGGTTTTTACCTAAAATCCTTTTTCTGCTCCAGGATCTCAATTAGGAAAACACATTACATTTAGTTGTCATGCCTCCTTAGGTTCTTCTTGGCTGACAGTTTCTTTACTTTCTTTGGTTGATGACCTTCACAGTTTTGAGGAATATTCATCAGGTATTTTGCAGAATGCCCCTCAACTGGGATTTGCCTGGTGTTCTTCTCATGATTAGACTAGAGTTACAGGTTCTGGGGAGGAAGACCACTGAGGTAAAGTTTTAACATTTTTAATTCAACTATTTCCTGGATGGTAAGCTCACTGAGGGAAGGAATCACATCTTATTCTCACCTTTGTATACTTACTAGGTATCTGGCAAATGTTTGTTGGTCAAGAAGGAAGAAGTGGATGTATACCAAAGGTTGAGGAGGTACAGAAACTTTGCAACTTATTAAAATATAAACACTGGCTCTAACAAGAAAACTGTTCATATATTTGCTCAAATTAAAAATAATCATGACTCTGATTCACTGAAGTGTTCTACGATTTTTCTAGTTTGCTTACATTTTTTGGTGAGATAGGATATATTAAAAAAGTCAATTCTTTTTTTAAATCCTTACTTGAGGATATGTTTATTGATTTTAGAGAGAGGAAGGTGAGGAGCAGTGGAGGAGAGGGAGAGAGAGGGAGAGATGGAGAAAGAGAAGTATCTATCAGTTGACTCTCCTACAAGCCCTGACTGGGAATCAAACCTATAACTTTTTTTTTTTTTTTTGGTGTATACAGGACGATGCTCCAACCAACTGAGCCACCCTGCCAGGGCAAGAGGTCAGTTTTTACCAGTAAACCTTGCCTCCTTCACTGATAAAGTCTCAGAATTCTGTAACACTGCCTGAGGGGAGTGTACCGTATTTTGCCGTGTATAATGCACTCCTATGTATAATGTGTACCCATGTTTTTGTGCACATTATACATGGGACTATATGCCCATTATTATATCCATGGTATGTAATCATTATACCCGTGTATAATGCCCATCCTTATATTTCCCTTAAACATTTAGGCAAAAATGTGTGCATTATACATGGCAAAATACAGTACATGGTGAAATGGAAAGGGCATTAGAGTTGAAGTCAGGCTAATCTGGATTTGAAACTGAGGCCTATCACTTATAAATGGTATGATTTTGGCAGACAGCTTTGAGTCTCAGTTTCTTAAAATGGAGCTAATAACACCTATATGCAGGTGGGTGAGAAAACTGTATGTTTGCATGTTGCAATGTGACTGACAGATACTCAAAAAAGGTTATTTCCTTTCTTAGTTACCATATGTTACACAGAGTTGGTATGCTTTAACTATATTCTGGAATAAGACAGGATATGTATAAATAAAGAAACAGATGTTGTTGTTACTTTTATAGTGGATAAATTCTAAAACAATTTCATGTGCCTTTACATTTTTTCAGCTACTTAATACATGCTTGACATATAGCAGTCACTCAAATGTTCGATGATTCTTTCATCAGATTTCTTGAACCAAGAGTCAAATGAATGAAATTCTTGTTTTCATGACTCTGGAAATTTCCCTTCTTTAGGCATCAGTTTCTTCACTGAATAACTGACCTAATAGTCATAGAACCTCAGAGCTGTAAATCTTAAGTGATTACTGGCTGCAACTGCCTCTTGCCTATAACAGAGCCAGTGAGTGGCAGACAGAGGACAGAGACGTGAACTGGGACTCAACCACTAAGCCAAAATTCTTTCCACATATCATGCCGCTTATAAGGTCTCTTTCACCTGCTTACCTATCAATATTGGAGACTGAAAGTAGGATCAGTAGATCATTAGAATATCATCGAATTCTGAAAATACATTAACAACAGCCTAAGTTCTATTTTTATTAAAACCAGAATATACAGAATAAATAAAATTGTCAATATTAACCCTAGTTACATTTTTGAGAAATGATAATATAGACAGCAAAGGGTTAAAATTCTTTCAACTGTGTTGATACATCAAATGTTTAAAAATAGAGAGGCTCTATTTTGTAGTTTCCCTGACTCCATTTCTCCATAATTAAATGGAATTATAATTACTGGCCCACAGAACTGGTAGATTGAATTACTACTATTCTGAGATATCCACTTATCTATTATCTTGGTATCCCTTACTGTACCTCAGAACACAATGATTTGTTGTTGTTATCCAATGGTCTCTTTGTAGTATTCTTACTTTATCTGCCTAGGAACCTTCACACTGCTGACTGTTCCTTTCTTTTTGAAACTTAACTGTTGTTCCCTTGACATTCAAAACACCACTTCTTCCTAACTTTTGCTTATAATACAGTGATTCAGAGTGTAGCTTACTGGCCAAGAGCATAAACTTTGGATCTGGAATGCCAGAGTTTAAATCCTGGTTCTACCACTTGCTAACCCTGTCACCTTGGACAGATTACTTCACTCTGGGAGAATTATATGTATTTTTAGGTATATAAATATGCATAGTAAATGCTTTAAAGACATTTGCTGTTATTTTTATTCTCCTTCTAGGTCTTCCTCAACTGTACTTCTTTGACCTCCACATATTCCACCTAGGAGATTCCATCCATTCAATATGGGTCTTTTCTTCTATCTGAAAGGCCTTCTTTCTTCTATCTGGTGAATTCCTTCTCAACCTTTAAGATCCAGTTAAAAGTCTGTCTGTCTGTCTCTCTCTCTCCCCCCTCTCTCCCTCCCTCTGGAGTCTTTCCAAAGATCACCTTCCTCCTTCTACCCTGGCAGTCAGCTGTTCCTGCCCTTGTGTTCCCATAGTACTTTGGATATATTTCAACGACAGCACTTGTTACATTAAATTGAATGAGGCTGAGCCATTTGAAATTGCCTATATTAGACCATTTTAGACCCACAAAAAACCAACTATTTTACATGATTCAATCTAATAATGTCTCTTCATAATTTTGCTACCCCCTCCCTTCCAGCATTATACTCTCAACAAGGACTACCTGTCATTATTCTTTAAAAATACATACATAATACAATATTTTAGATACATAAAAAGGTATAAAGCATGGACACACATTTATCCACCAACTAGCTGAAAAATATTTATCAATACAGTTTAAAGCCTCCTGTGTACTCTTCCTAGCATTATTACTAGTCTTTTCTCCCCACCCTACCCTTCAGAGATACCCACTGTCCTTAACGTATTGGGTTGGTCAAAAAGTCCATATAGTTTTTCCGTAAAATAAAAGACATATTTTTTATTTTCACCAATAACTTTATTGATTTGAATATTTTGAGTATGTTGGCCTTCTCCCACATAATTTGATTGTTCTCAATTAATGTGTCGGTATGATCACTATCAATTTCAACTGGTCTACCTGACTGTGGAGCATCACACAAGAAATCTCCAGCATGAAACTTTGAAACCACTTTTGAAATGTTCGATCAGTCACAGCACCTTCTCCATACACTGTGCAGATCTTTTGCATTTCAGTTGTGTTTTGCCTTTCTTGAAATAATAAAGCATAATATGCCAAAAATGTTGCATATTTTCTTCAATCTTCAATATTAAAATGGCTACACAAAAATGCACCAATTTTGATTTTTTTAATACATGCTGATATGACAGCTGTCACAATACAATCTAACAAAATTATTTCAAATGAAGTTGAAGACAACTAAAGTACTACTAGACCCATCTTAAGGAAAAAAAAACAAATGAATTTTTTGGCTAACCCAATGTTATTATCATGTATTTCTTTGAACATTTATTATGTAAGTATGTTTCCCTAAATAATAATGAATGTTAAGCTCTATATAAATGTGTTCTCCCATTTGCTTTATTCAATCAACCTTTTTTATTTGTAACAGGTTGTAAATATAGATCTAGTTCATTTACTATATAGATCTAGTTCATTTATTTTCATTATTGTATGCAATTCCACTAGGTAAATAATCCACAATATTTTCATTATTTTATTGACAGACATTTGGACTAGTTTGAATTTTATGCTACAATAATGTATGAATATTTTTGTATGCCTCTTTACACACATATTGGAGAGTTTCTAAAGAGTATTTATCTAGGAGTGAAATAACTGGATTGTAGGTTACATACATTTTAGTTTTAACAAATATTGCCAAATTGCTCTTTACTATAGTTTTGTAACTTCTATCACCATCAATAGTATCCAAGAGTTCTCTTCAGTTCACATTCCCACCAATATTTGGTATTATCAGACTTAATTTTCTCCAACATAACAGGTGTGAAATGGTATCTCATTAGAGCTCTAATTTGCCTACCACTAATTACCAGAGAATTGTTAAACATTTAAGTTGTCTCTTTTATGCCTTGTCATTTTTCTATTCATTAGTCTTTTTCTAATCTATTTGTAGGAATCCTTTGTTATTACATATAGTAATATTTGGCTCTTACATTTATCACTAAAATAGTCTTTAACTCTATGGCTTGTCCTTGAATTTAAAAATTTAGGGCATTCATCTTTGCCACTATACATAGCACAGTGTCTGGCAGTTAGTAAACATTAATAAGTATGTGTTGAATGAATGAGTTTAAAACTGAAGACAAGTAAATTAGATGTTTAAGATCCTACATTCCCTTATTTTGGAATTGTGACCCTCTATATCATCGGGTTTTATAAACTTTTATACTCCCAAATTCATTTATTTTTAAAGAAACAAATTTAATCTAGTTTGGAGACTTTCTAGCAGTCCCTTAAGGTAACTGCAGATAAGACAGAACACCAAGCCCTGACTGGGATTGCTCATTGAGCATCCCACTAAATGAAAGGTCAGCGGTTCAATTCCCGGTCAGGACCCATGCCTGGGCTGTGGGTTCCATCCCCAGACGAATGGGGCACATAGGAGAACCAACTGATCAATGTTACTCTGTCATATTGATGTTTCTGTCCTTCTTTTTTCCTTCCTTGCCCATCTCTTAAAAAAACAAAACAAAACACCAAAAACTCAGGGTTAGAAATCTAACGTTCTAAATCCTCTAAAACAAATGGTAGTCTGCTCTTTACTCAAAAATCTCCAAGAACAAGTATGCTGGCTCTCATGTTTTCTATTATATTTTATAAGACATAATGACTAAAATGGCCTTTATTCATGTTTGAATGCCCCAGAGAAAATTTTATGTAAGTATGAAAGTAAAACAACCATAATAAATAAGAAAGCACTTAGAGATGTGCCTATAATACACCAGTGAGCAATAAACATAGTGATTAAAATGAATACACAGTATGTACATGCTTTAATTTTAAAAGGTAACATTTGTAACATTTATAAATAAATACAGAAGGGAAAAAGAATGTAGCAGCCTTTATATGCTTCAAAATTTAAGGAAATACCTAAATTTCCTTAAGTATTTCCAGCAGGAGGTTCAGACAGCTCAGAGCCTTAAAAAGGTAGGTCATAGGAGGCAATGAACCATTCTGGACAAAGCACAAAATCTGTAGTAAGAAGACCTGGTTTTGAGTTGTTCTGACACTTACTAGCTATTTGACACTGGGTGCATCATTTAATTCACATACAACTCAGTTTGTTATCAGTAAATAGTGTTTATTTTCATCTGGCATCCTACCTAACAGGGTTATTACATGTTTCAAATTATATAGAGAATGTGTGTAACATTCTTCAATGATATGCAACTGTAACCACCTATCCTTCCTCATCTTTCTTCTTCCTCAGTGCCACTTACACCATCCCTGAAACTCTTAGGCAGAACTGGATACAAACTTCTTGGGGACTGATATTGTATTTGTCTGCTCAGGCCACCATAAGAAATGCCATTGAGTGGGTGGCTTACCTAACAATAGAAATTTATTTATTTTTTCACAGTTTTAGAGGCTAGAAGTCTAAGATCAAAGTGTCAGCAGGGTTGATTGCTTCTGCAGTCTGTCTCCTGGCTTATACAGATGGCTATCTTCTCCATCTTCACATGGTCTTTTCTCTGTGTCCTAACCTCCTCTTATATAGGATTCCTATGCTGTATGAAAGTAGTGTGTTCCTATGAAACCTTTCTAAGCCCAAAAGGTGTAAAGCAAAGAAGTAATCACCTCAGGACACATCTTGCTAACAGACATACAAAACAAAACAAAATAAAGCACAAATGCTCACAGACACAGATCAAATAATGCTGACATGCTGAGTTTAAGTAAGTTCCTGGGGAAGGAGCTGGGTTGTGCCACTCTCAACGCTCCGAGTCCAAGCTGCCTCTGTATCTATCGGCTCACTGCAAAACAAACGCTGAACACCATTTTCACTTTCAACCATTTTTTGGTAAAAGCAAAAATCCTCTTCATACTTCTTTAAGTTAGGTATTGCTAATGTAGGTCTTCCATAAAAGTGAGGTGGCTTAAAGCAAACTTTCAAAAATTAGAGTCAGCCTGTACTACAACATCAGTCATGTCGGATTAGGCCCATCCATTCAACCTCATTTTACCTTAATTCTTTAAAGGCCTTACCTCCAAAGAGTAACATTACGAAATACTGGGGGTTAAGATTTCAACATATGATTGTGTCCAATATACCAACAGTATAACACATAGTATACACTCAACAGAACGAGCCAAAGAACAGCTGGTAACTGCATCTATGAAACTTACTGCCAAGAAACAATTAGAGTTGATCTATCCTACGAAAACTTTTGTTTTAATTAAGTTTGTAATATTTTAAAGATTTAAAAGAAAGGACAAATTTTCACTTTTACCTTTCCAAAAGCAATTTTGTTCCCAAATGCTCATCCTTTCCATCTCAGCCCCTATTCCTGAATTATGTATGTTCAACTTCCCTTCAGCAAAGAACTTGGAGACTTTATATGACCACTCCAGAAGTCAGTAACTTCTCCTACTACCTCTAAATTGCTGGAATATTTATATAGTTATGTAACATTTAACTTTGTATTGCTGTGTAAGTTAGTTAAGTATGCATCATAAATGATGACCTCCCTGAAAGGAGTATGTATTATTGATCTCTGAGTGATCAAGAATATTTATTGAGCAAACATAAATTTCTCTAAACCATAAGTACTCTTCGAGAAGAGAAAATTTCTTAAACAAAGGAGGAAGGTCAGGAAAAGTGGCAAGGAAGTTGGGTTTAGCTTGGGATCTATTGACTTTGAAATAATACCTTAACTGTAGTCAGAAATTTGAGTTATGAGTACATAAATGTTATTGGAAGCCAAGTGAGTGGGTGAGATTGCTAAAGGAATGTAGAAAAGACAGCCTAGGACCAAAGATGAAAGAGAAAGGAAACTCTCATCCAAACAGCATTTGACATGGGGTGGCTAGGGAGGAACCAATACACTGAGGTACACCTAGGCCAAAGGAAGGAATGTTCTGAGGAAGTGGACATAATCATGAGTGTGAAATGCTGCTGCTAAGGCCTCTGCCTGGTGTTAGCAATAAGAAGATTGGTGACTCTGATCAGAGCAGTTCCAGGGACTCTGCCACCACTGTGTGATTTGGGCAAGTTTATAAAACTGTGAATCTCAGTTTCCTTTATTTGGAAAGGAAAGAAGGGAGGAAGGCAGGGAGAAAGGAAGGAAAAGACTTTTATCATCTCATGAGTGTTTTACAAATTAAATACATAGCAACAGTAATAAAAGTAACATATACATGTAACATATATAGCATTCCTACAATGTGCTGGACACTGTGCAAATTACATCACTTAAAAAAAAATCACTAGAGCCCTGGCTGGTGTGGCTCAGTGGATTGAGTGCCAGCCTGTGAACCAAAGGGTCGCTGGTTCAATTCCCAGTCAGGGCACATGCCTGGGTTGTGGGCCAGGTCACCAGTTGGGGGTGTGTGAGATGCAACCACACATTGATGTGTCTCTCCCTCTCTTTCTCCCTCCTTTTCCTTCCCTCTAAAAATAAATAAATAAAATCTTTTTAAAAGTCACTAAAATCTTAAGGTACTATAGTACCTAATAGGTACTATTATCAACTGTCTTCAGATGAGGAAACTGAAGTTTATCATTAGTAAGTGATGAAAATTAAAACCAGAATGCAAGAAGTGAGGATGAAAAGTTTATATATTAAATGTATATAACTCAAGAAGTTTAAGTAAAGTGTAGGCAGGGACTAGGTGGTACCTGGAGGGAAACATGGGCTTAAGATTTTATTTATAGATTTTATTTCAAGATGAGATAAATTTTGAAATTCTAAGCAGATTTACATTAAAAAGAGAAAGAGAGAGCCAGAAGAGAGAGATTGAAAGAAATAAAAAGACAGGGGTCAGAGATTTAGCCTTGGGTAAGAGGAAGAAGCCAGAAAATATAGGCATAGTTTAAGGAACAGGTTTGACATAAGACCTCACAGAGAAGATGGCAAAGAAATGATTAGGTTTTGAAGGTCTAATGTATAATTTTTTACAATTTGTACAATTTTGTGATTTTTTTTTCTAGCAGGGCACAGAAGAGCTAATCTAGACAAAAACAGAGAGGTTATTTGGGATTTTGCCCAGAGACAGAAGGACAATGGAGTGAACTAATGGTGGATAATGACAAAAGAATGAATGAAATACATGGCAGACTAAGAAAATTAAGTTGGATAGGGAAGGAAGTAAAGACAGGCCTGAATGAGGTCAAAGAACAGATCTAGTAGGGAGAAAGGCCAGGCAGGAGAAATGTTGGACAAAGTTGCAAGTCTTCATTTAAAATTTCAGAGGTTGGCTATTTCTGGGTGATAACAAAGTCCATGGTGTCTGATTAGCTAAGAAAAAGAAAGAAAAAGAACAGTTGAGTTGAAGAGGCCAATGTGTTGGAGAGACAACGGTTCATATGTACATTGAAGATACTTAGAGTGAGGACAGAAACTGAGTTGTAAAGAAGAATGTGTGTGCTAGGTCCTAAATGAGGGAAGATCTACATATAAGAAGACAAAGTGGTACAGCCCTGTGCCAGAGAACACAGGGATTTTAAAAAGATGGAGAGATAATAGTCTATTAATATCGGTGCATAAAAAACTACATGCATATCAGTGGTGTGGGAGAATGAGCTGCACCCAAGTAATATTGCTCTCCGTCACTCAGCAGAGAACCTAGCTTCCATTTAAGGCCAGAACACACATACACATGCAATCCAGCAAAATGGTTAATAATGTAGAAAACTGGAGTTTCTGAGAACTGGAAAGGTTTGAGAGGGAGCAAACAGCAGGGTTGGGAGAGAGGGACAGGGAGAGGAAGCCAAGTTAGGACAGGACTAATAGTATAGAAGAAGAGAGATGATTGGGGGGAGTAGAACAAAGATAACAGATGATAAGATTTGCTGGGTTTATTCGGCCATAAGTTTATCAAAATAATTAGTTCTAGCAATTTCCTGGTGGCCAGGAAGTTAGCACTAAGGCCTTGTCAATGGTTTGGTTAAATTTTCTCATTTACAGATTTGGGGGTCGGGGGTCAACATTTGAGAACCTAGCATGTAACTGACCTCATATAAAGTGCTTTACACATACTATCTTAGCTAAACCTTATACCTAAACCTTCCCTCACTTTATACATGAGGGAACTAAACATCAGAGAGGCAAACTGACCAAACCTGGGTTCTTTAATTAATATTAGTGACATTGAGGAATCCAGGCTTCTTTTCAAATCTAAATCAGTATGATAGTATAGAAAAGAATGTGAAATCAGGGGGGGGAGGAAGATGGCGGCTTCAAAGGAGGTTTGGTGATCCCCTTCTCCAGTGCTCAGGGGAGAATTTGGCCGATCTGAGGAGAGACAGAGCTGGAGACCACAGATATCGCAACATTTATGAAAACAGGGCATCAGAAGTTGACCAGACATTGAATAAACAGACGGTAGGAGTACGTCTTTGGGAACAGAAGGGACCTGTACTAGCCGCGGAGAGCAGGCTGGTGCTCCGGGGTCTGTCTTCGGGCACCCAGGAGAGCGGAGTTGCCGCCCCGTCACGTCCCGTCCCCAAACAAGGTTTGGGAAGCAGAAGCGCAGGAGCTGTGCGAACCCACGAACTTTCCGGGAAGAGTGAGTACCCAGGATGCCGGACCAAGAGAGACCTTGCCGTGGGGGTGGAGGCCTGGCCATGGGTGCCTGCGCCCCCAACCAGGGGAGTGTGTGGTTTTGGGGAAGACTGAGACCCCACGGCCGGGAACAAGGGAAGGGCTTCTGGAGCTGAGGCGATTTGGAGCGGGCGCGCGCCTGTGGCGAAGCGGTGTGGGGGGGGGGGACGACACGCAACGCCTTGCCACCTCCGCAGCTTGCGCCCTGAGCCCAGACGGAGGCAGTAATCGTTTCTGGGAAAAGCTGGTGGCCAGCCCTGAGTCTGACTGAGTTCTGTCTTAGAAGGGTGAAAGGCATTCTCACTGCCCCTTAGCCTGCTTGAGGGGCAGGAACAGAAAGGCTGGTCTGACCAGTCAGAAACCAATGAGAGGTTTTTTGTTTTTTTTTTAATTTGCTTTTGTTCTTTTGATGTTGTTGTTGTTTCTTTGTTTATTTTTTTTCTCTGTGTGAGTGTGTGTGTTTTCTTCTTTTTTTTCTTTCTTTTTTTCTCCCCCTTATCCTGCTGTTGTTGTTTGTTTGATTTTATCTTGTTTTTGTTTATCAAGGAATTTTTTATTTTTTTAAACTCTTATTATTTTTATATCTCTCAATTTCTTATGATTCTCTTCCATCCATCTTAGTACTATTACTTCTGCTCCAAATCCATCTTTCTTGCAATACATCTTCTGTTCTTTTTTGTTGTTGTTGTTTGTTTGTTTGTTTTTGCCTGCAAATTTATATTATCTTTTTCTTTTTTTTGACATTTTTTATTTCAATAGTATTTTTTTTTTCTTTCTACATAATCTTCTTTGCTTGGCTGGTTATACTGTCATTTGATAGGTTCCCCCTATTACCTCATTCACAGTGTGTGGATAATTTACTGTCCCTCACTTGGGTCCCATTGGTACACCACTCAAGGTTCTATACTCCTTATTCTTGTTGTCTAGATCTCGTAGAATCTGCCGCAAGATTGTTGTTTCAATATTACTGTAAATAAGACTTATTCCATACACTTGTAAATACAACTTAACACCCCTCACAGATCTTGGCTCACCTCGCAATTTCCTAAACACTTTTAATGTAGGGGTTATTTCTATTCTTTTACAGACTACTCCTATTTACTATTCTTTATTCCTACCTTACCTCAGAATCTGACCTCTTGCAGCCTCATAGTTTTCTAGATCTAACTAACAACACTTTCCTCTCCACTAAGAGTCTTATCTTCTTTCCATACTTTTTAAAACGTGGAAAGTGGGGTGGAAGATCACGATTTACACTATATATAGCCAAAGGATCTCCCGTCTCTTCTCTACTGGCTGCTACTGTAAATATCATAGAATACTGGTTTGCTGTCTTAACCCATTTTACCTTACTCCTCCAACTGATCACAAAAAAGCATAGGGGGAAGCTGTGAACACCAGGCTACCCAAAAGAGGCTACACCACTGAATCTCACAGGTATTCTACCACAGAAGTTCACACCATAAACACAAGGAACCAGAACAGATCAAGTTAAGAAACAGAGGTTAACAAGAAGAGTCTCAGGAACAATGAGAAGACAAAGAAACAATCCGCAAATGAAGGGAAAGGAGGAAGCCTCAGAAGGAATGCTAAATGAAATAGAGGCAACTCAACT
>PVIA01005324.1:0-74572 GCA_004024845.1 Tonatia bakeri
TGTGTCTTTTAACTTTGTTCCTGTAAACCCTCCCCCTTTTCCCCTGAAACTCCCTCTTCTCTCTCCTCTGGCCACTTCCTGCCTGTCCTCTAATGCAGTGTCTTTGACTATATTTTCCTTGTTTCTTTGTTTTGTTGTTTAGGTTCCTGTTAAAGGTGAAATCATATGGTATTTATCTTTCACTGCCTGGCTTATTTCTCTTAACATAATGCTTTCCAGTTGCTTAACATAATGCTTTCCAATTAAGTGTACATATATTTTTAATTGTTATCTTACTATAGTAACCTCTTTATACTTATGCAACTTCCCTCTTTACCTCTAATAATCATATTATTAAGTATATGTTATCTGAAATTAATATACCTACTATCATGTTTAATGCATATTATTTCATTTAATATATATTCCAATTATTTATCAACATATATATGTTTGAAATTAAAACATATCTCATGTAAGCGCCAAAGAATTTAGTCACTCTTTTTAAAACCTTTTATCCAACCTGATGATCTCTATCTTTTGACTAGAGTGTCTAGTTGGTTTACATTTAATATGATTATTGATATTGTTGAATTTAGGTCTTCACTTTTGACATTTTTTCTATTCATCTTATATCTTTATTCTTATCTGTTATTTCTCTCCTATTTTTCTTTATCATGTTATAATTTGTATACCATAAAATTCATCATTAAAAGTGTATGATTCAGTATTTTTGATGTATTTCAAGCTTATAAAACCATCACCACTTTGTAATTACATAACATTTTCATGATACCAAAAAAATGAGTACCTATCAAGGGTCATTCCTCATTCCCCCTTCCTCCCAGACTTCACAAACCACTAATCTTCTTTTGGCTTTTATAGATTTACTTATTCTTGTGGACTCCCAATTATATTCTACTGATCTATATGTCTCTTCTCATGTCAGTGCCACATGGTCTTGATTATCATTGCTTTGTATTATGTTTCAAAATCAGAAAGTGTGAGTTCTCCTAACTTGTTCTTCTATTAAAAAATTATTTTGACTACTCTGTGTCCTTACATGAATTTTGGAATTGGCTTGTCAATTTCTACAAAAATGTCAGCTGGGATGCTGAAAGAAATCTTGTTAACTCTTTAGATTATTTTGGGAAGTGTTACCTGTCATCTTAACAATTTTAAATCTTCTGATCAATGAACATGAAATTTCTTCCATTCATTCAAATTCTTCACTATTTTCAACAATGGTTTGTAGTTTTTATTTTAAAAGTTCTGGATTTCTTTTGTTAAATTTATTCCTAAATACTTTTTTTCTATAAATAAAATTGTTTCCTTTTTAAATATTTTATTTATTTATGTATTTATTTATTTATTTTTAATTTAGAGGAGAAGGTAGGGAGAGAAACACCAATCAGTTGTCTCTCACACATGCCCCAATTAGGGACCATGCCTGCAACCCAGACACCTGCCCTGACCAGGAATCAAACCAGTGACCTCTTGCTTTGCAGGATGACACCCAACAAACTGAGCCATGCCAGCCAGGGCTAGAATTGTTCTCCTAATTTTATTTGTTGGGTTGTTTATTGCTATGGTGAGAAATATAATTAAATTTTGTCTATTGAAATTTTATCATGCAATTTTACTGTCATCGGTTCTAATTTTTTGTGGATTCTTTAAAATTTTCTATATATAAGATCATGCCATCTGCAAATAAAGATAGTTTTGGGTTCTTCCATTCCAATATGAATGTCTTTTATTTTGTTTTCTTTTCTCATTTTCCTCTCTAGAAACTCTAGTACAATGATGAATAGAAGTGGCCAGAGTGACCATGTTTTGATTTTGATCTTAGGGAAAAATCAATAGGTGTTTCACCATTAAAAATTTTGCAGTGGGTTTTCTGTAGATGCCCTTTATCAAGCTGAGTGGTTCCCTTCTATTTCTTGTTTATTGAGTGTTTTATTATAAAAGGGCAATGAATTTTTCAAATGCTATTTATGCATCTATTGGGATGACCATGTGGTTTATGTTTTTAGTCTATTGATATTAAACCAAATTTGCACCTTGCATACCTGGAGTAAATTTCACTTGACTATGCTGTGTAATTTTTTAATATGTTACTGGATTCTATTGCTAACATTTAATGAGTATTTTGTGATTATATTTATTATGTAATTGAAATATAATTGGCATACAGACTGTTTAAATTTTAGGTGTCCAACATGTTAATTTGATATACCTATATATTGCAAGATGGTTATGAGTAATGCATTAGCTAATAGCTCTATCACATAATTTGTTGTGCTGGGAACAATTACGATCTTCTCTATTAGCAACTTTGAAGTTTATAACACAATACTGTTGACTATAATCACTATGTTGTGCATTAGTTCTCTGAGATTTACTTATCTACTAGTACCAAGTTTGTGCCCTTAAACAACATATCCTCAATTACCTCACCCCCAGCCTCTGGAAACCTCAATTCTATTCTCTATTTTTATAAGTTAGGTTTTTTTATATTCTAACTTTAAGTGATATCATACAATATCTGTCTTTCTCTGTCATACTTACTTCACTTAGTACAAAGCCCTCCAGGCCAATCCTTGTTGTTGTTGCAAATGACAGGATTTTCTTCTTTCTTGTGGCTAGATAGTGTGTGTGTGTGTGTGTGTAATCTCCCAACTGCTTTATCCATTCATCCATTGACAGATACTCAAGAGGTTTCAATATCATGGCTATTGTGCCCTGGCCAGTGTGGTTCAGTTGGTTGGGTGTCATCCTGGAAACTGAGAGGTTATGGGTTGATTGTTAATTCCTAGTCAGGGCACTTGCAGGAGTAAACCAATTGATGTTTCTCTCTCACATGAATGCTTCTCTTTCCCTCTTTCTCCCTCCTTCCCCCTCTCTCTGGAATCAATAAAAGAAAAAAATTACAAATATCTTGACTATTGTGAATAATGTTGCAAAAAACATGAGAGTGTATTTGTCTGTTCAAAATCTTGTTTTCATTTCCTTTGCATATGTACCCAGAATTAGAATTTTTGGATCTTGTGATAGTTCTATTTTATATTACTTGAATAACCTTCATATGGTTTTCCACAATGGCTATACCAATTTACATCCCCTCCAACAATGTGCAAAGGGTTCCCTAATCCCCACATTCTCACCAACACCCTACCTCTTGTCTTCTTGATGATAGTTATCCTAACAGTTGTGAGGTGATATCTCATCATGGTTTTGATTTCCATTTTTCTGATGATTGGAGATGCTGAATATCTTTTCTTGTATATATGTATTCTTTGAAAAAAGCCTATTTAGTTCCTATACCCATTTTTTAAAAATTGGATTGTTTGTTTTATGTTACTGAGTTGTATGAGTTCTTTATATATTTTGTGTATTAATTCTTTATCCAATATATCATTTGCAAATATGTTCTTTCATTCCATGAGTTTACTTTTTATTTTTTGATTGTCTCTTTTGTTGTGTAGAAGCTTTTTAAACTGCTTTTAATTTTTTTAGCTTGACATATTCTATTTCTTGATTTTTGTTTTTGTTGCTTGCACTTTGATGTAATATTTAAAAAATGATTGCCAGTCCAATGTCAAAGAAGCCCCCTCCTTATGTTTTCTTCTAGGAGTTTTATGTATCAGGTCTTATGTTCAAGTCTTTAATTCATTTCTGGTTAATTTTTGTGATTGTTGCAAGATAGGGTGCAATTTTATTTTTCTGCATCTGGTTATGCAGTTTTCCCAACACCATTGTTGAAGAGACTATCATTTTCCCTCTGACTGTTTTGGTTTCGTGTCAAATGTTAGCTGTGTGAATTAGTTTTGGGCCTCTGTCTACTGTTCCATTCATCTATGTGTCTATTTTTATGTTTGTACCACATTGTTTTAATTCTCATACCATCGTACTATAGTTTGAAGTGTGATATCTCTAGCTATGTTCTTTCCCTTGATTTCTTTGACTATTATTTGGGTCTTTTGTGGTTCCATAAAAATTTTAGGACTGTTTTCTCTTTGTCTTAAAAAATACCATTGCAATTTTGATAGGGATGGCATTGGATCTATAGGTGGCTTTGGGTAGTGTGGACATTTGCAAATATTAGAACTTCTGATCCATGAACACACAATATCTTTTTGTTTGTTTTTGTCATCTGAAATTTCTCTCAACAAGTTCTTGTACTTTTTATTTTATACACCATTCACATACTTGGCTAAATTTTTACTTAAGTATTTTATTGTGTTTGAAGCTCTTATGAATAAAATATTTTATCTCTTTTTCAGATGTTTACTTCTTAGTATATAGAAATATAATAGATTTCTAGCCCTGGCTGGCGTAGCTCAGTGGATTGAGCGCGGGCTGCGAACCAGGCATCGCAGGTTCGATTCCCAGTCAGGGCACATGCCTAGGTTGCAGGCCATGTCCCCCAGCAACCGCACATTGATGTTTCTCTCTCTCTCTCTCTCCCTCTCCCTTCCCTCTCTAAAACTAAATAAATAAAATCTAAAAAAAAAAGAAATATAATGGATTTCTGCATGTTGATTTTTAATCCTGAAACTTTACTGACTCCATTGATTAGCTTCAACAATTTTTTGGTTAGTCAATTTTTCTCCATATAAGATCACATCATCTTTACATAATGACAATGTTCTTTCTTCCTTTTCAATATGAATGCCTTTAATGTATTTGTTTTGCCTAAATGCTCTAAGATAGAGTGGGTACCCTTGTTGTATTCATGATCTTAGATACAAAACTTTCCATTTTTTATCATGTAATATAATGTTAGCTCTGTGTTTGTCACATATGCCCTTTAATATGCTGAGGTATGTTCCTTCTAGACCAAATTTGTTGAGTTTTTTAATCATAAAATGCTGTTTCGTGTCAAGGGCTTTTTAGCTTTCATTTTATTTTTTTTATGCATTAGTTGATTCTTTTTTAAGTATATTTTATTGATTACACTATTACTGCTGTCCCATTTTTTCTCCCCTTTATTCCCCTCTGCCCTGCACCTCGCTCCCTCCAGCATTCCACCTTGCTCTTTAGTTCATGTCCATAGGTCATACACATAAGATCTTTGGCTTCTCCATTTCCTATACTATTCTCAACTTACCCCTGTGTATTTTGTACCTACCAATTATTCTTTTATTCTCTGTTACCTTTTCCCCTATTCCCCCCCTCACCCTCCCCACTGATAATCCTCCATTTGATCTCCATTTCTGTGATTCTGTTCCTGTTCTAGTTGTTTGCTTAGTTTCTTTTTGTTTTTGTTTTAGGTTCAGTTGTTGATAGTTGTGAGTTTATTGTCATTTTACTGTTCATAGTTTTGATCTTCTTTTTGTTAAATAAGTCCCCTTAACATCTTATATAACAAGGGCTTGGTGATAATGAATTTCTTTAACCTAACTTTATCTGGAAAGCACTTTATCTGCCCTCCCATTCTAAATGAAAACGTTGCTGGAGAGAGTAATCTTGGATGTAGGTCCTTGCTTTTCATGACTTTGAACATTTCTTTCCAGCCCCTTCTTGCCTGGAACTTTCATTTAATTAATAGGGTATATCACATTTACTGACTTATGTATATTGATTCATTTTTGCATTCTAGGTGTAAATGACACTTGATCATGGTATATGATCCTTTTCATGTGTTGCATTTACTTTGGTAATATTTTATGGATAATTTTTTGCATCAATATTCAGCAGATACTAGTCTATAATTTTCTTTCTTTGTAGTATCATTATCTGGCTTTGATATCAGGGTGATGCTTTCCTCATAATATGAATTGGAAGTTTTCCCTCCTCTTTAATTATTTTGGCACAGTGTGAAAAGAATTGGCATTAATTCTTTTTAAAATGCTTGGTAGAATTAACCATAAAGACATCTTGTCCTGGGCTTTTTTGGTGTTGGCAGATTTTTTTATCACTGTTTTAATTTTCATACTTGTTAATGTCTGTTGAGATTTTTAATTTCTTCCAGATTCCATCTGGGTAGTTTATGTATGTATAAGAATTTGTATACTTCTTCTAGGTTATTAAATTTTTTTTGCACGTGATTGTCATTGTAGTCTCTTTTGATCCTGTGAATTTCTGTGATATCAGTTGTAATCTCTTCGCTTTCAAGTTTTATTTATTTGAGTCTTTTCTTTTTTCTTTTAGTTCATATAGAAATAATCTGTCTATTTTGTTTATTTTTTAAAAAATTAGCTCTTAGTTTGGTTGATATTTTTATTGTTTTATGCTATTTCATTCATACATGCTCTGATCTTTGTTATTTTCTTCCTTTGGTTAACCTGGGGCTTAGTGTCTTTTATTTCTAGTTTCTTAAGATTTAAAGTTTGGATGCTTACTGGAGATCTCTCTATTTTCTTAAAATATGCATTTATCCCTATAAACTTCCCTTTCAAAATTGTTCTTGCATCATACCATAAGTTTGGGTTACTATGTTTTAATTTTTATTTCCTTAGAGATACTTTTATTTCCCTCTTGATTTTTTTCTTTGACCCCATCAGTTGTTTCAGAGCGTGTTGTTTTTCAATCCCCACATATTTATCCATTTTTCATTTTTTTCTTTTCTTTTATTGAAATGTATGTTTATTTTTAGAGAGAGGGGAAAGAAGAAAGAAAGAGAGGGAGATGAACATCCATGGGAGAGAAAAACATCAATAGGTTGCCTTTTATATGTGCCCCAGTTGGGGAAGCAAACCACAACGTCAACCTTTCTCTTTGTGGGATGACACCCAACCAACTGAGCCACACTAGTCAGGGCTCAATTTTTCTCTTTTCATTGTTTATTGTTTTATATAATTGTGGACAGAAAAGATACTTTATATATTTTAATATTCTTAAATTTGCTCTGACTTCTTTTGTGATCTCTCATACATCCTGGGGAATGTTACATGTGTGCTTGAGAAGAATGTGTATTCTGCTGCTGTTAGACAGAATGTTCTATAAATGTATTTTAGGTTCATTTAGTCTAACATATTATTCAAGTCCATCATCATCTTGACTTTATGTCTGGACAAATAATCCATTGCTGAAAGTAAGGTATTCAGGTCCCCTACTATTATTGTAGTGATGTGTATTATTGTAGTGATGTGTAGTGATGTGTAATCACTACACTAATGTGTAGTGATTAGTATTTGTTTAATATATTTAGATGCTTTGATGTTGGGTGCATATATGTCAACATTTTTATATGTTCTTGATGAATTAACCCCTTTATTACTATATAATGACCATCATTATCTCTTATTCCTATTTTTGACATCAAGTCTATCTCTTCTGATATAAATATACCCATTCCTACTTTCTCTTGGTTTCCACTTGCAAAAAAATAACTTTTTACATCCTTTTACTTCAGTTTATGTGTGTTCTTAAGCTTGAAGTGAGTCTCTTGTAGATAGAATATAGTTAAATCTTATTTTTTCCATCCAGCAACTCTGCCTTTTGATAGGTGAATTCAATCTACTTATGCTTGGACAAGTATTGATATGTGAGGACTTACTAATACTATCTTACTAATTGTTTTCTGGTTATTTTGTATTCCCATTATTTCTTTTCCACTGTGTTTCTGCCTATCTTTGTATATTGGTGGTTTTCCATAGGGGTTTGCTTTGTTTTCCTTTTATTTATTTTTTTTCTGCATTTGCTCTAGGTTTCTGCTTTGTGGTTACAATAAAGCTTACATAAGACATGTAGACAGTCAGTTTTAAGCTGACAGCAATTTAATTTTGATCTCTACAAATGCTTTACGCTTTTACTCCCCTGTTTACATTTTGGAAGTCATTACTTACTTTTGTTTATATTATGTTTGGTAACACATTATAATAGCTATACTTATTTTTAATTCTCTTTTCATTTGACCTTAACATGATAGTTAAATGATTAACTCATCACCATATTTAGCATTTTCTAAGTCTGCTTGTGTATATATCTTTACCTGTGTTTCTATACTTTCATGTTTTCTGTCACTGATTTTTAGCATCTTTTCATTTCTGCTTGAACAGCTTTCAGCATTTCTTGCAATGTTGGTCTAGTGGTGATAACCTCCCTCAGCTTTTGTTTATCTAGGTTAGTCCTTATATTTTTTCATATAATAAATAACTTTTCCACATAAAACATGCTTGGCAGGTTTTTTTTTTTCTTTCAATATGTCTTTGAAATATGTCTTTTTACTGTACCCTGGGGCAAAAGGTTTTGAAACAGGAAAAGACCGCATTTGTACTGTCTGTCACATGCCAAACACCATAAGCAGAGACAGGGATTGAATCTTTATGGGCACCTTATTCAGGTGGCTGGCAATCTGAGAAGACAGCAGGTTTGTACCCTAATGAACCTTCTTACATTTTCTTTCAAGCCATCCTTTTTATAACAGAGAACAAAGTGCAGTGAGGGGGTTTGAAATTCAAGGAAAATTAGATTAAAAAAAAACCCTGCAGCATTCTCACCCTGGATGGTTAGCTGTCCTCAGGAGGGCAGGTGGTTGTCTGTCTCTCCCTGGAACACAGCACCCAGATGTTTCCAGCTGTGTCCCAGGCAGTGGTCTTTAGCTGTGCCTCAGGAGGTCCTTTGTCCCTCCCAGGAGTGGTTGGCCATACCTGCAGTTTCTGAAACAATAGCTTTAACATATGTATTACCTAATATACTTATTAACTATTTACCTTAAAGTAAAATTTTCCAACTCTTGAGTCCCCCTATCAGTTTCTGAGAAAAAACACTGATGAAGTAATGGGAGCGGTGACCCATTGTAGGTTACAAACTTTTCTTCTCTGGTTATTTTAAAAATTCTTCCTTTATCCTTGAATTTTGTTAGTTTCTTCATAATATGTCTTGAAGATGGTCTTTTCACTTTGAGATAATAGAGTTATCTACTAGTTTTGTCACAGGTGGGCACAGGTAACCAGATTCTTAGTGATCGGGACAAAGAATTGAACTGAACACCCAGAGTTCATAGAAGAAAACATGGGAGCAGGCCAACTCCAAGCAGAGGAGTTGACCCTGTGGGCTGGAGGGACTCTATTCTTGTAGGGCAGATCCTTCCTGGCTAGTTTTGGTGGCTTTTACTGCGCATGTACTAGTTGTTGTATTACTGTAAAGCTACTGCACATGTGGTTTCCCGTGATTTTCCACGATTGACCACCAGGGAAGAGGGTCCCACAGTGCTACCGAATTGATCCCTGTTTCTCCTGGGGTCCCCCTGTACTAGGTTCGCCTTTCCCTTCGCCAGAGAATTATAGCTTTCCATGTTAGAGACTGGTGAAAAGGAAAGGAATTATTTATTCAAGTTATACAGACTTACGAGTAATGACTTAATGTCTTCATTAAAGTCCCAAAGTCCCTTAAAACACCCACAAACACACACAGTCCTTCCCTTCCCTCTTTGCCCAGTCTGGGGTACCGTATCTCAGGGAAAGAAATGGAAGTCCTTGGCGCAGGCAGATCTCGGTTTTTCCCAGTGATCCGTGCTCGGCTGGTAGGCCTTCCTTGGTTCCCAGCACCATCAGCTGTGTTGCTGGATCTCCAGCTAAATCCACATGGTGATTCTTCTCATGGCTGCCGGGGGGGGGGGATCCCCCCCCAACTCTGCCAGAGCACGTGGTTCTCCTTACTGACACAGCCGCATGGTCCTCCCTACGTGGCTGCAGCCACGTGGTTCTCTGCACAATGGCTGTGGGAGTCTCTACTCTGCCAAAGTCATGTGGTTCCCCCTCCTAGGTCCGAGGGAGTCCCCACTGCCAGAAGCGCATGGCTCTCCCCTCAGTGGCTGCCGTGTCTGGGTTTAAATCCCCATGCCAATCTTCCTCTGCAGCCCCATTTCTGACTCCTCCCACACTCGGCCACACCTGCCCTCAATCTCCTATTCTTTCCAGCCTTCCTGGTTGCCATCGTGGGTCTGGGCAGGTGTGGGCCCCTGTCATGGAGCCAATCATCTCCAAGTTCCCATGCAGGTGCTGTAACTCCGGGGACCTGCCCCCCCAGTTACGTATTGGTGGGGAAGTTACTTCCATTCCCCTGGCTCAGAGCACGGCCACACCTATTTACCATATCTATGTAACCAGTCAAAGGTTATAGATGTGTTAAATGACCATGCCAGAGGTTAGCTGCAAGGCTGTTGCTATGTGAGACAGCTCTTAATGGGCCTGCTCCATTTGTCCCTTCCCCCAACCCACACCTGGGGCAGGGGTGGTGAGGACATCCTAATATTTTCTGAACACCTTGAGTTTTGGACCCCATTACAAATCCTTCTTTTGGGGGGCCCCTGGCTGTACCCTCCTACAGTTTCATAAACTTGCATGTCCAATTCTCCCTCCACAACAAAATAGTTCTCTCTCCAGAATTGGGATGGTCTTAGCTATTATTTTTTTAAATACATTTTCTTCTCCCTTCTCCCTCTCTTTTTCTGGAACCCCAAATATTCTAATATTTATACCTTTAGTAGAATCCCATAGATTACATATTTTTCTTTTCTTTTTTAAATTGTTTTTTATTTGTTCTTCTCTAATTGGTTTATTTCAAAATTCCTATTCTCTAACTTATTTTGTCTTTCATTGTTTTACTGCAGATTCTCTCTAATGCATTTTGCATTCTATTCATTAAGTTCTTCAACTCCAGAATTCTTGGATTTTTTAATGATTTATCTTTATCAAAGTGCCATTTTATCATATATTTTATTCAAGATTTTTTTTTATTTAAATGAATGTTCAAGTACAGTTTTCACCCCCTTACTCCCATTCAAGTCCTTATTCAAGATTTTATTAAATTGTCATCCTGAGTTTTCTTGTGACTAGTGGAATTTGTTCAAAATAACTATTTTGAATTTTTTATCAACTAGATCACAAAATCCCTTGCCTTTGAATTGATTATGAAAGAACTCATTTTCTTATCTTTTTTCTTTTTTTTTCAAGATTTTATTTATTTATTTTTAGAGAGGGAAGGGAGGGAGAAAGAGAGAGAGAGAGAAACATCAATGTGCAGTTGCTGGGGGCCATGGCCTGCAACCCAGGCATGTGTCCTGACTGGGAATGGAACCTGCGATGCTTTGGTTCACAGCCCGCGCTCAATCCACTGAGCTACGCCAGCCAGGGCCTCATTTTCTTTTCATGATGACACATTTCCTTAAATTTTCTTTCTTTTTTATTTATTTATTTTTTTGTAGTTGCACATTGCTGGTTTTGCATTTGGAGTAGCAGGCACCTCCATAAATCTTTGCTAGTTGCCTTCAGATGCAATGTTCTGTGCTGTGGTATTGCTGTTATCTGGGGTTTTCTTTGCCTTTGCATAGGTAAAGCTGCTCCAGTCTTTGCTTCTTGTGGCAGAGTTCTGAAGCAATTATGTGTTCTCTGGTTCTTAAAACTCAGCAGGCTGGCTACTGAAAACCTCTCTTGTTTTCCAGAAGGTGGTGCTATAACTCAAGTCTGTGGTTTCTACCATGCTCACAGACTTGGACCTGTTTTCTAAGTACACTCCAAGTCTATCAAAGCTCTCTTTCTCTGACACAAATTGGAGTAAGCACAAGGAATCAGCCACAGAGTTGGTGGAGTTGTGGGTTTTGCACTCAGGCACATCGGAGCTGCCTGTGACCTGGTAAGGAGCTCCAGATCAGGTACTCCCAGAGGCTCCTAGGTGGACTTCCTGCTGAGTACAATCCCTTTAATGCCTTTGAACCTCTTATATGTCTGTATCCCAGTATTTGCCCTCCCTCAGGCATAGAAGGCTCTCTTTATGCTGGTTGCCAGACACTCCCTCACCCTGCTTTTCCTCTATAAAAGGAGGTTGCTGCAGCTGGATAAATTAGAGGCTGAGGCAAACTAGGATTCCTTTGTGGGGGAGGGGCTGACACTCTGAAAGTTTCTCTTACCATCTCCACTGTGACCTAACTGGTTTCACTGATTTTTTTTTTTTTTTGGCGAGGGTGGTGGGGGTGTTGTTTTTTCTCCAATGGTGACCTCGAATTCTGGACATCTGCAAATTCTCTCACTCAAGGATATCTGAACAGGTCAGCTATATCCAGATTTGCCCGCCCTACCTCCAACCTACTAGAGACAGCAGGAAGAGTCTGCACAGATTTGCTGACAGTACTGGTTCTGCAAACCAAATTGAGGTTTGTCTGCCTATTACCAGTTAGACAGGCAAGACTTTTTCTGGGTTCCTTGATATACAGTACTAGATCCCACAACTCCCACCTTTGTTTATGAATGAATGTCCAATTTGTTGTTAAAGGAGGAAATGAAAAAGAAGAACCATCTTATGGTGCAGGTTTCACTCCCGTATTTCTAAAAAGCATTAGTCTATAGCTTTCTTTTTTGTGATGTAGTCACCTTGTTTTATTGTCAAGGTGATACTAGTTTAGAATGAGTTGGGAAGTGTGACTTCCTTTTCCATTTGTTGGAAGAGTTTGTGAATAATTGTTTTTAAACTGTCCCTAAACTTTTGATAGGAATCAGAGGTAAAGCTATCTGGTCATGGATTTTCTGTATGAGTAGTTTTTCATAACTGATTCGATCTTTTTACTTGGTAAGGGCTATTCATACTCTCTATTTTTTTAGTCACTTTTGGTAATTTGTATCTTTCTAGAAATTTGATCATTTCATTTAAGAGATCTTGGGAGTAAGGGGGTGAAAACTGTACTTGAACATTCATTTAAATAAAAAAAAAGAAAAAAGAGATCTTATGTATTGGCATACAATTATAATAGCATTCCTTTATAACATTGTTTTTATTTCTGGAAGTTGGTAGTAATGTTCTATTTTAGTTGATTCTTATAATTTGAGTGTTCTCTCTCTTTATCAATCTAGCTAAAGGTTTTTCAAGTTAGTTGAATTTTTCACAAAACCAGCTTTATTTTTATTGACTTCCTATATTGTTTTATTATTTTCTACTTTATTAATAACTACTTTAATCTTTGTAATTTCCTTCCTCTGCTTGCTTTAGGTTTAGTTTGCTTTTTTTTAATCCTGTGGCTTAGATATGTCAAGCTTATTTCAGATATTTTTTTAAGTATTAATTATGTTATTACAGTTTTCCCAATTTTTTCTCCCCTTTATCTCCCTCTGCCCTGCATCCCCCTCCCTTCAGCATCCCCCCTCCTTAGTTCATGTCCATGGGTCATGCATATAAATTCTTTGTCCTCTCCATTTCCTATGCTATTCTTAACCTTCCTCAGTCTATTTTGTACTTACCATTTATGCTTCTTAAACTCTGCACCTATTACATTGTAAGGGGTGGAGCTTTAGGTATTTGCCAGGGCTTGGCAACCCACCATAGCTGCGAGTTGTGGGTTATCTGTGGGGGAGGGATCTGAGGAGGAACAATGCTGCTTACTCAACTCTCACTCTGCATTTAGTCTTCCCTTGTTATCCCCAAACAAATTGGGCTCTTCTGGTGCTGATTCCCAGGTGGGCAGATTTCTGTATATTCTAGGATCCAGTGGGTCTCTCCAGCGAACCCTCCTGTGAGGCTGGGAATTTCTCCTACCACCACAACCCCCATGGGATTTTACAGCCAGAAGATTTGAAGCTTTAGTTTCCCACACTGAAACCCTGGGTTGGACAGTCTATCTTGCTCCCTAGTTGTTCCTCTTGGTTTATCTGCCCGCAAATGTGGGACCACCCAGTCCGCCAGCTGCCACCTTGCCATGTGTCGTCTCTGCCCCTTCTACCAGTCTGAATGAATGTTTCTTCTTTAACTCCTTGGTTGTCAGACTTTCATACAGTTTGATTTTCTGGCAGTTCTTGCTGTTTTTTGTTTTTAAGTTGGTTATTGCCTTTCTTTTGGCTGTGTGAGAAAGTAAAGCATATCTATCTATGCCTCCATCTTGACAGGAAGTTTTATTTGATATCTTTTTTTTTCTTTCTTAATGTAGTCATTCAAAGCAAGAAGTAAATCTCAATGCACTGTTTAACTGAATGCCCTAAGTTTGGGTATGTTATGTCTTCATTTTTTTAAAAGATTTTATTTATTTATTTTTAGAGAGGGGAGGGGAGGGAGAAAGAGACGGAGAGAAATGTCAGTGTGTGGTTGCCTCTCACATGCCCTACTTTGGGGGGCTGGCCTGCAATGCAGGCATGTGCCCTGACTGGGAATTGAACCCGTGACCCTTTGGTTCGCAGGCTGGCACTCAGTCCACTGAGCCACACCAGCCAGGGCAATGTCTTCATTTTTATTCATCTAAAATTTATTTAATTTCCATTCTTATTTCTTCTTTGTCTCTTTTGTTTTTTAGGAGTCTGTTGTTTAATTTACATGAATTTTGTTCTGTATTGATTTCCAACTTTATTTCACTGTGGCCAGAGAACATAGTTATTTTTTCTAGTTTTTAAAATGTATTGAGGTCTGTTTTACAGTTTGATGTATAATGTATTCTGGAGAATGTGCCAAGTGCACTCAAGAAGAATGTGTTATAGTATAGATATCTTTGAAGTCTACTTGATTTGTAGTGTTATTAAGTCATCTTGTCGATATTTGCCTACTTGCCTATTAAATGTGGAGTGTAGAGGTTTTCAACTATTAATGTCAAATAGTCTATTTCTCCATTTCTTTCAAGTTTTTGGTTCATGCAATTCAGTGCTCTGTTATTAGGTGAATACACACACACACACACACATATATGCACACACTTTTATACCTTCCTGATGGATTCTTTCATCATTTTTAAATGTTACTCTCTATGTATACTAAAATTTTTTGTTTTCATGTGAAGCTTTCTGGTGGTTTCTCATTCTATGATCTATTCCTTTTTATCTCTTAATGTAATTTTTATTTTTATTTTAATTCATTTTAGTTTATTTTTATATTTGAATAGAAATTGTGGCATCTATGTACAGAAAATATTTGAACCAGTTTTTCATCTGGTCTGTCGCTGACTTTGAGTAAACTTAAATTCATTCACATTTAATACAATTATTGATATATTTGGATTCCAATCTTCCATGCTAGCTTTTGTTTCTATGTATTTCATAGTGTTTTCTAGTCCTCATTTTCCCCTTCTAGTCCTCTTTTACTGCTTTCCTTTACATTAAGTGATCATTTTGTAATGCAGCATTTTATTTCTGAAGGATTTTTACTATTTTTAGTTACTTTAAAATAACTCAAATAATTATTTTCACATATTTTTATAGCTCTAAGGATTATAATATACATCTTACATTACCAAAATCAGCTTTTGATATCTAACAATTTTAGCTAAATGTAAGAACATTACTTGTTTATAGTTCTATTCCTTTCCCTCTTTTGTGATATTATTGTTATACATACAATATTATACCAATAAATTTAGAAACACAACTATATTGTAATTATTACTTTATATAATTTTATATCTTTTAAAGAACTTGAGATAGGATAAGAGAACATTTTTGTATTTATAGTATTTGTTTTATTAACCTTCTTAACATTTTAGGTTCTCTTCATTTTTTCATGTGGATTGAAGTTACTATCTAGATTTTTTCTTTTGCTTATTATATCTTTCTTTCCACCTACCTCCTTTGTGCTGACGTTGAAAAATATGTCACATATCTATATTAATATATTAATACACCATGTATATGTTTATACAATTTTAAATCAATCAAGAATATAGAAATATACACATTTATATCTTTATAATTAAAACAATTACCATTACAGGTGTTCTTTTTGTTTTCTGTACATTTGCGTTAGCATCTGGGGTCATTTTTTTTCAGCTTGAAGAACTTCCTGTAATATTTATTGTAAGACAGGTCTTCTGGAACAAATACTTACAGGGAATGACTTTATTTTGCTTTCATTTTTGCAACATAAATTTAGTTAATATTGGCTACTTGAACAACATTTTTCCTCTTCAACTACTTTGAATGTTATCTCACTACATTCTACTCTCCATTGTTTTTATTGCAAGTCAGCTGATTATCTTATTATGATTCTCTTGTGGATAATGAGTCATTTTTCTCTTGCTGCTCTTCAAAATTATCTACTTTTTTGGCTTTCCTCATTTTGACTATGATGTGTCTGTGGATCTCTTTGCATTGATCTAACATGGAATTTATTGAATTTCCTACATGTATTGATAATGCACATTCAATAAATTTAGGAAGTTTTCATCCATTACTGCTTAAATATTTGTTCAGTCTTTCTATCTCTTCTCTCTCTCTCTTTCTCTTCTCTCTAACAGGTATTTCCATTATATTTGCTATAGTGTACCTAGTAGTGTTCCACAATTCTCTGAGATTCATTTTATTTTTCTTCATTTTTTCTATTGTTTCTTCGGCTTGTATACTCTTTATCAATGTATCTTGAAGTCACTAATTCTTTCTTCTGCCAGTTTAAATACCGTGTTTTGGTGTGTATCATGCATACTTTTTGCCCAAATATTTGAGTGAAAAATAAGGGTGCCCATTATACATGGGTAGTACTAATTCAGTATATCAGATATTGACAGTGACGAAGAGTTCTTGGCCTTCTGTGATGCATAAATATTGTGAATTTGTTACTGGTACACAAAATCTCTTATACCTTGTATCTGTTCTTGTATTTTGTAATTATTTGTTACATAAAATTTCTTGTACCATAATATGTTCAAAAAGAAATGCTAAAATTCCTTTATAATACAAAAATAAGTATCTAAATATAAACAAATAAATAATTGAATTAAAAATTATAATGAAATTTTTTTTTCCTGAAAGTTTGGGCCAAAAATCTAGGTGCACATTACTCACCCAAAAATACAGTATACTGTTGAGACCCTCAAGTGATTTTTTTTCATTTGAGTTACTGTAGTTTTTAACTCCAGAATGTCCATTTGCTACTTTTTGTATAATTTCTATTTCTATTTCTATCCTCTATTTGATGCTACATTGTCATCATATCTTCCTTTTCTTTCTTAACTTTAGTTTCCTTTAGCACTTCATATATATATTCATAATAGCTATTTTCAAATATTTCTTAATCTGACTACTATTTGCTCTCACAAGTAATTTTTTAGCCTGCTTTTATGCCAGTGTATGGGTCATGCTTTCTTTCTTTGTTTTTTGCAGGTTTTATAATTTTTTATGTTAAAAAGTAAACATTTTAGATAATATATTTTAACAATATTTGGAACCTGACCTCCATCCATGGATTGTTGTTATTATTTGCTTTTAATTAATTTAGTGATTGATTGGATTATTTTAAGGATGTCTATTCTGGCCCTGTAGTGTTTAGGCTCCTATGCTACTCCTGAGGGAGGCACAGCCTTTAACATGCCCATATTGTGAAATGATCACCACAAGACGTTTAGTTAACAACTGTCATCATATACAGTTATAATGATTTTTTTTCTTGTGCCGAGACCTTTTAATATCTGAGAGAGCTGGTTTTTTAACTCCAACATTTTTGACCAATTCAGTTTATTTATATTGACTTCTCTTTGTTTCTGTTTCAGTTCTCACTTTTCTGTTTCTTTGGATAGTCAATAACTTTTTATTTAAAAGTGGACATTGTTATATATTATGATACTCATACTTTTTGTTTTTTTCTTATGAAAATATTGTTTTTGTCTTCTAGTAAGCAGTTATCTTCCTGGACTCAAACTATAAAATGTATCTTCCAATGTGCAGCATGTAATACCTATGCTCAGTTTCCTTGGCTTCCAGCTGTTTTTTTTTTTTAGTGTTCCTACAATATTTTCCTCTGTGCCCATATAGTTTAAAGATCAGTCAAGGATTGGGGAAGAGTTTATATACAGATTTAAATATTGCTAGTATATTACTAAGGAATTCTACATCTGTGTACACTAATGATATTGTTCTGTGTATGTCCTCTCTGATAAGGTTCATCTCTGGTTTTTACATCAGAGTTATGCTGGCCTCATGAAGTTACTTAATGGTGTTTCCTAATTTTCAGTTATCTGAAAGCATTTTTGCAAATTTGATAATATTTCTCTCTTAAATGTTTACTAGAATTCACTGATGAAGCCATGTAAATCTCAATTCAGTTTTGGGGAAATGTTAAAATATTGATTTCATTACTTTGATATGTGAGAAGTAAAATTAACTTTTTTACTTCCTTCCATTTTGATTCACTCTAGTTCGTAGCCAGTTACATAAGGCAAATATAAATAAATGAAGATAATAAAAAAGGAAAAAGTTGAAACTTTTATACTTGAAAATAACCATCTATGTGGGAACTCTTAAAGAATTTTAAAAAAGAAAACTTTACTAATATCAATAACTAAGTTTACAAGGTAGCACAATATCAGATTAATATACATACAAAAATAAATTGTATTTCCATACACTAAAAACAACTGAAATATGTGAAAACACTCTACACTATAAACTTCAAAACACTGTGCAGAAGAATTCAGACAGACTAACTAACTGGAGAAATATTCTATATTCTTGAATTAAAGCTAAAATCTACAATATCACTCAAATTAATATATATAGAGACTCATAGAATCTCAAAAATAATACTATCCATTTCTTGTACAATCTGACAAAGTGATTTCAAAATTTATATGCAAATGCAAAACACTGAGGATAATCAAAATAATTTTGAAAAAAAACTAAAGTAGGAACACTTATACTATCTGATTTTAAGACTTATTATAAAGCTAAAGGAGGCAACAGGATTTTTACTGGCAAAGGAATAAATTGATGCAATTTTTCAAAATAGTTTAGAAAATACACTACAAAATCAAGTTTCAAAAAATGTGCCAAAATAATTAAAGGTATAAAATAGTTCTTTCAACAAGTGTTCTGAGTCTTTTGTATATATTGATATGAAAAATACTAACCTTGATCCCTAACTCATACTATATAAAAATTACTTTAAAAAAAGATTTAGACCTAAAAGTAAAATCTAAAGCTAAAATTATCATAGATAAATTTTAAGAGACTATCATAATAACCATGCCATAGGCTAATATTTTTAAATAGGAAACAAAATACATTAACAATGAAATTGCAAAGTTGAAAAATTGAACTTTCTCATAATTAAAAACTGCTTTTTGTATGACATTGCAAAGGAAATAGAAACAAGCGACAGACTCAGAGCAAATCTTGGCAAAATAGTTCTAACACAAAACATATACCAAGAATATTCAAATAAGTCTTACAATTAGTTAATCATAAGGTAAAAAACTGAAAAATTGGCAAAATCTTGATCACTTTTTAAAAGAATATATCTGAATGGCAATAAGTACATCAAACAATACTGTGTCCAGATCTCCCACCATTTGTTGAAAAGGCTATTTTTACTCCATTTTATGCTGCTGCCTCATTTGTCAAATATTAATTGACCATAGAGACTTGGGTTTATTTCTTGGTTCTCTATTCTGTTCCATTGTCTATGTGTCTGTTCTTATGCCAGGACCATGCTCTTTTGATTACAGTGGCCTTGTAATACAGTTTGATGTCAGGTATTGGGATCCCTACTACTTTGTTACTCTTTCTCAAAGTTGCTGCAGCTATTTGGGGTCCTTTATGGTTCCATATAAATTTTTGAAATTTTTGTTCTATACCTGTGAAATATATAATTGGTACTTTGATAGGGATTGCAATGAATCTGTAAATTGCTTTGGGTAATATGGATATTTTTATGATGTTAATTTTTCCAATCCATGAACATGGTATATGTTTCCTTCATTTATCTTTCTTAACTTTTTCAGTGTTGTGTAGTTTTCTGAGTACCGGTTTTTTACCTCCTAGGTACTTTATTCCTAGGTACTTTATTTTTCTAGTTGCTATAGTAAATGGGATTTTTTCCCCTGATTTCTGTTTCTGATAATTTATTGTTGGTATATAAAAATGACTTTGATTTTTGAATTATGACTTTGTATCCCATTGTTTTGACAAATTCACTTATTAGTTCAAGTAGTGTTCTGGTAGAGTCTATAGGATTTTTTATGTACACTATCATGTCATCTGCAAATAATGACAGTTTTACTTCCTTCTTTCCAATTTAGATACCTTTTATTTCTTTTTCTTGTCTGATTGCTGTGGCTAAAACTTCCAATATTATGTTGAATAGTAGTAGTGGTAAAAGCAGACATCCTTGTATTGTTCCAGATCTTAGTGGGAAAACTTTTAGTTTTTTCCCATTCAGTATGATGTTGGCTGTAGGTCTCTCATATATGGCCTTTATTATGTTGAGGTATGCTCCCTCTACTCCCACTTTGATAAGTGTTTTTATCATAAATGGGTGATGTACCTTATCAAAGGTTTTTCCTACATCTATTGATATGATTGTGTGATTTTTGACTTTCCATTTGTTTATATGATGTATTACATCTATTTATGTGCAAATATTGTACCATCCTTGCATTCCTGGGATGAATCCCACTTCATCATGGTGTATGATCTTTTTAATTTATTGATGAATGTGGTTTGCCAATATTTTGTTGAGGATATTAGTGTCTATATTCATCAGCACTATTGGCCTATAATTTTCTTTCTTTGTTGTCTTTATCTGGTTTTGGGATTAGGATAATGCTGGCCTCATAAAAAGAGGTTGGCAAGTAAAATATATAGTGTGTCAGAGGAAGTTAAAATTTTTGGAGAAGAAAAGCAAGGAAGGGGCCAAAATGCTAAGGGCAGGGTGAGGAAATAGCCATCATAATTGGATTTGTCCTCAAAAGGCTCACCGGTGAGTAGAGGCTGGCAAGGGAGAAAAACATTCACACTTATTTTATTTTATTGTATTTTTTATTTTATATTTTATTTTATTTTATTTTTTGACTAGTGTCTTATCTCTTCTACTATACTGACAGTTCCAAAAGGGCTGTGCTCTGTTTTTATTTACTGCTCTATTTCAAGGTTTAACACAATGACTAAAATAGAAGTACTCAGAGACTTGTGTGATGGATAAAGAAACCTTACATAATAGAGTCTAGAATAATAAATTGTGAAAAAATGGCATTAAGAAATATAACACACAAAAATAATTATAAGACTTAATGCAATAAGTAAACTGAATATTTGTTCAAAGTTTTATGAATTTTATGCAGATTAAAAGGAATCCAGTGTTTTGTATTCAACCATATTGTTTTGGGGCTCACTTGTATGTTACTTTCTGTTTTTCCCTTGCTACCTTTAAGTTTCTTTGTCTTGGAATTTTGCCATTTTAATGATGATGTGTCTTGAAGTGGGCCTCTTTGGGGTCCTCTTGATTGTGACTCTCTGTGTTTCCTGGATTTGTGTGACTTTTTTTCTCATCAAATTAGGGAAGTTTTCCATCATCACTTTTTCAAACAGGTTTTCTGATATTCTTCCTTGCTCTTATTCTTCTCCTGCTGGTATCCCTATTATACGGATATTATTATGCTTCATGTTGTCCTGCAGTTCCCTTAACACCTCTTCTTTTTTTCTGAGTCTTTTTTTCTTTTCTTGGTCTTTCTGGGATTTTTTTTTCTACCTGATCCTCCCTTGCTGATTCAATCCTCTGCTTCAGTAACCTGCTTGCTGATTCAATCCTCTGATTCAATAACCTGCTTTTGATTCCTTCTACTGTGTTCTTCAGTTCAAAAATTATATTCTTTATTTATTTTTTCTCTTGTTGATAGTTTCTGTTTCCTTTTTCATGTTGATATAGTTTGCAGTGAGTTCATTGTAGTTTCCCTATAATTTCTGGTAATTCTCAGTAAGCTCATTGACCTTCCTTACAACCATTGCTTTGAACTCAGTATCTGATAGTTGAGTTGCCTCTGTTTCATTTAGCATTCTTTCTGAGGCTTCCTCCTTTCCTTTCCTTTGGGGATTGCTTCTTTGTCTTCCCATTGTTTGTGAAACTCTTCTTGTTAGCCTCTGCCTCTTAAATTAATCTGTTCTGACTCCCTGGGTTTGTGGTGTGAACTTCTATGGTAGGAGATCTATGAGATTCAGTGATGCAGTCTCCTTGATCTCCTGAACTTGCTCATCTTTGGTTGTTTTCTATGTTGGCTCTCTGGAGCTATTTGCATTTTGATTGTTGTTGGGTCTGTCTTTTGTGGGTCCTTCCTTCTAGCTAGTTAACTGACAGTCACTCCACCTACCACATGTTGTATTCTGTTGTGCAGGTCTGGACAGGTTGTGTCGAATCTGGTTCCTCAGTCTGTCTGAGGTTATGAGGCTTCTTTGTCTCTATTGTTCAGTTTCTTTTTTCTGGATAATTTCAAAAATGTTTAGTTATAATTCCAAACTGGTCCTGGGTGGAGGTTAGCATGGCTTCCACTCACTCCTCCACCATCTTCTTTTACTATCTATGGGTGGTTTCTTTGTTGGTGGGTTCTCTTTTCCAGCATGTATATTGGCGTTCATTGCTCCCACCTACTCTTTTATGTGGTCAATTGGAGGAGGAATGCAAAATGGATTAAGACAGCCAAAGTGTATTTTATGGTATTTAAAGTACCAACCTGTAGAGAAGAGTTAGGAGAACCTTTGGATAAGTATAGTGTTAACCATGGTATTTCACCCACCTAGCCACTAATTTTAGAATGGGTGAAAAAGAGATAAGACCCTTGTTAGAGGGGGGAATGATTGTGAGCTGAATCCAAAAGACAGAGAGCTTGTGGGAGGTCACATTATGAGATATAGGGAGAGTAAAAGATAAAAAATAAACATAGTGTGTGAGAGAATAGAGTTAACCACAATAGTGATAAAGCTTGGGGAGATAGTGAAATGGGCTAAAATCCAGGAGAAGTGCTGTGTAGTATATACAATTGTATGGAACAATGATTTTTTGCAATAATACTGGAACAACAATCATATGACAAGAACTATATGATCTGAATAACAAGAACAGGAAGTACATGGCCTAGAGTAGTGTGCTAATGGAACACAAGTGAAGTGAAAGAAGGAAAAATAAAAAATACACTATGAAAGAGACAACAAGGAAAACCAAACATTGCAATTAAACAAACAAATAAAATGAAAACTAAACAGAAAGAAATGAAATTTAAAAATACTAATAAAGTAAAAGAAGTAAAGATAATGAAACATATTAATAATACAAATAAACAATAACATGCAAGTTCTCTGGAACAGCAAATTAAATTTGTGTCAGTGTCTCAGTTGTTGGGATTAGTCTTGTGTTCCTTCTTTTGGTCTGTCTCTGGACCTTTCACAGTTCTATGTCATCTTGTCTCACTTGGGTGAAAAAAAAGAAAAAAAAGCCTCCTGCTAACTTTAAACCCACCAAGAGAGTTCTGCTGGTTTTCCTGGATGCCTCAGGCTGAGGGGGGTTGGGCTTTGCTTTTCTCCCTCTTTATGGTTTTGTGAGGATAGGGGGGCCAGGTCTGGGCCATAATCTTCGCAGTTGCCCAGTCTCCAGCCCAGTTCCTCTGTAGGTTCCTGAGCCCCCACTGCCCATCTACACCATGCTGGCAACTTCTGTGCACCAATAGTGCCATCCCTGAGGTGCACTAATTAGAGGAAACTTACACATCACCTTTTCGCTCTTTGCTGTCCTAGGTGCTTGGTACTCTCAAAATCTCTTCAGCGTAGTTCAGCTCCCCCACTGAGTTAATTCTCTCTCAGAACTGCTAACTCCCTAGCCTTGTTGCACTCCTCTACTGGGGGCACTTCTTCCTTCCTCTTAATGACTCAGCCAGGCCACACGGGGGCAGGGGTGCTGTTGCTCTTGCAGAGGGGGTGGGGCATGACCATGGTGCAGGGGGCACACCGGCACAGCCACTGTGTCAGCAGGGGTGGGTTGCTATCAGTGATTTTAAGACATTATCAGTTGTAAGATGTATTGCACTGTAAGATGTATTCAAACATGTTAAAATCTGAAAGGAATGAGAGTCTAAGAATCATTGGCATATGGTATTATTATCTGTTTGTTTGAAGAGAGCTGATCTGTGTTGCTTGAATTCAAGGCTATAAGAAATAACATGAACATCATTATACATTCTCTGAACTTGCATTATTTGCAATAAAATATACTGAATTATTTCATGACTCTAATGAGCCTAGAATGAAATAATGCATGTAAAGTGTGTAATCCTGATAAAGTTCCAGAGTCAGAAAGCACTCAGGGAATGATAGTAGTAATAATAATGGTAATGTTAGTCCTCATAGTAGTCATAGTAACACATGATATTTTCAATAAAAACTGGACTATATCTATGTTATTAAATTCAGTGTTTTTGAAATGCTAAGATCCTATACATTTATTGAAGGTATTTTTTTACTCTGAGTTTAAGTAGTCTTAATAAATAATAATCACTGCTCAGTGTTTTTGATGAGATAATGTATACAAAATTGTTGATTGTTTATTGGTTAAAATAGTATTTGATACTTTCAGAAGAACATGAAATATAACTTTTGTTGTTTCTAAAATTCTAAAGATTACACAGATTTATTGAAGTTAATTTCAGAAAGGTTAAGCGATTCTAGTTAATGATTCTTTCTATGTTTTTATCTGGGTTGAATAATATATGAAAGTCTATAATATAAAATAATTGACAATTTGTAACAAATAGGAAGTACACAGTAAAATATTTTATCATTGCAATTGTTGTTATTTGTACAGAGTATTTTGTATTGTAGTTCATTTTTCCCTTTTTCTCCTTGGCCAAATCAAAAGTTTTTTTTTTTAAAGATTTTATTTATTTATTTTTTAGAGAGGGAAGGGAGGGAGAAAGAGAGAGAGAGATAGAAACATCAGTGTGCGGTTGCTGGGGGACATGGCCTGCAATCTAGGCATGTGCCCTGACTGGGAATCGAACCTGCGATGTCTGGGTCACAGCCTGCGCTCAATCCACTGAGCTACACCAGCCAGGGCTCAAATCAAAAGTTTTTAAAATGTCAAAGATTGCTCCATTATGCTTGCTAAATCTATTTAACTTTTCTGAAGTTAACTTCACCAAATAATATGTGTCTTTCAGAATTTCTATGAAAATGAAAGAGATGATGTATGAGATGGTGCATGTGAAGTATTTTGTTGCTATTATTGATGTGTAATGTTTACATTTTCCTGACATTATAATATCACCTGAATGTTTACTGGTTGACAAATTTAAAATACTGAGAAAGACTTAATACATTTGCTGAACTTACCTCTCTAGAACTAATATAACTTCATCCATTAACATAGATAGCACTTCTCAAACTCTTTGGTGACAGGGCCACATTATATTCTCAAAATAATTGGAGACCACAAAAATTTTTTTGTTTATGTGATTTATATCTATTGATATTTATTATGTTACAAGGTACAACTGAGAGATATTTTAAAGTTTATGAATCATTTCATTTAAATGACAATAAGTCCAATTATTGTTAACATAAATACCATATTTTCATGAAAATTAACTGTATTTTCCCAAAAAATTAAGAAAGAAATCAAGCATTGATTTACAGTTTTGAAAATCTCTTTAATGTTTAGTTTTATGAAGAGACAGTTGGATTTTCATACATGCATCTATATTCAACCTGTTGTGATATGTTGTTTGGACTGAAGTTTATGAAGAAAATGCAGTTTTAAAAACAAATAGTTGGAAAAGGGAAACTTAGCAAACTCTCTAAAAGAGTATCAGAGTCTATGAGTCCTTGAACCATACTTTGAGAACTGCTGACATGTATCTTTAATTTTTAAGGTATTGAATAAGATAATGTATGCAATCTATATTTTTATTAATGCTACCTTAGAGGTTGCTATTATTTATACTTTCCAGATATTCTCAAAGAACTTGAGTTTCTTCTTGTTTTGTTGACTGCGTTCATGGTTTCTAAAAACAAACAAAAAAATGATGGTATGGATTTCATAAAGAAGTTAAACTACTTTACCAAATAATATCTGTATTAACCCAATTGAGATCATGATTTTTACATCTATAATGTCAGTAATATGCATGGTTCAGTGCCTGGCACATATGGTAGACTCAATAAAAACCAACTTTACTCTTTACTCAATGTATATAAAATTATACCAGTAGATGCCAGGGATAAAACTAGCTTCAGATATTCAAGAACCATTTCTGCTCATCTGGAATCACTCTGCTACTCTCTCTTGTTTTTCCTCGACAAGTCCTACTTTCAGGCCCTAGAGTCCATTAGGAAAAAGAATAAATCTTTTAATAGAAGCAAGCTAACACCACTCCATACCTGGGATCGTGAGTAATGCTGATTTTTATGGATCTTAGAGTCAGTGTGTGAGGCCTTCCCCAGAGACATCAGGTGACTCTAGGAACACCTAGAAGATTGTGCATCATTTCCTGTGGAGATTGAATCTCCACTTCATCACTTGTTTCCTGAGTGTAGGTGTGCCTATCTTGTCCGGATTCCTTTACATTCTAGTTCCCACATTGCTGGGGGGCAGTGCAGGAGGAGATTGGCCAAAAAAGTTCCCCTATACTCCTCCTCTGGTCCTATTACAAAATCCTGAGAAAATATAACCATTTTTGTTAGAAAATGGACTTCTTCCCTATAATTATATCGAAGTGGTGACTGTTTCCACTTACTAATCCAAGTGTTTAGTTCTGGAGGTAATCACTTTCAAGATTAGCAGTTGCCACTATGTCTTGGAGACCTTTCTGATCTTAATAGGGATTTATTTGCCAGGTTCAGAAGGGACCTCTATGTTTTCTTTTTCCTTTTACAATTTTAAAAATATTATTAAACTTTGTTTATGGAGACTTTCAAAGAATATAAAAGTGCATAGAATTATGACAGGGACCCCAAAAAACCCAGACCTTATTTATAAAAAAGTGCTTATTGATTCTTACATGTTTAAATTTCAGTCACCTTCAAAGTACTCTCCATTTGATGCAATACACCATTTAGACTTTTCCACTGCTCAGAACAGTTTTTGAACTCATCAATTTTGATGCCCTTTAGTGTTTCTGCCATATTTTGTTTTATCTCTTCCACATTGGTGAAACATTCCCCTCTGAGAACTTTTTTCTTCTGGGAAACAAAAAAAAAAATGTCACTTGGGGAAAGATTGAGTGAATAAGGAGGGTGTGGTATAGGAGTCATACCGTTTTTGCTCAAAAACTGCTGAACACTCAGCGTGATATTCACTCATAAATCACACATCGTAAGATGGGCAAATCTTTTGAGTCTTCAAAAAATTCATTAAAGCCAAATTCAGCCTCTCACAACAACACCAGCTGATGCATGGATACAGATGTGCTCCTAGAACATTCACCTAACATGGGAAGCCTGTACTACAAGGGGCTCACCCTCCAGAAGATAACTGTGGTTTCTTTTGGGTCCTCCCTTATGTTTAATAAGACCCATGCATTCATTATCCAAAATTTATCAATTTATGGACTGTCTTGTTTCATCCATACTTCCATCCACTTCTCTCTCCCATAATATTTTGAAATAAACTCCAAACAACATAATACTTCATTCACAAATATTTCAGCACATATATCTAAAAATATAAGAACTATTTTTCTATGTAACCACAATATGAACATCACTGTTAAAAATTAAGGAGCAAAAATTATTTAATATCATGAAAAGGTCAGTCATTGCTCAGAATTTCCAGCTGCATCATGAATAGTTTTTAAAATTTGTTAGCATCAAGAACCCAAGGAATTTCACACATTATACTTGCTTGATAGGTCTTTTAGTTCTCTTAATCTGTAGACTCTCCCTCTACTTTTTTATCTTGTAAAGTATTTGTTTTGAAGAAACCTTTCCCTCTTTCTTTAATCCCATATTAGCTTCCTTAACTCCAGAAAACTTCCTACAGTCTAATCCTTCACTAAAACATTTCAACAAGGATAAGTCAATACCTTTCTTTGTGGCAGGCTTTCACTACACTCTTTCTAGAGATTCCCTTACATTTATGACTTTTGGATCAAATGTTCTACTGATACAAGCTGGCAGTATTCATACCTGCCTTTTTATACTTTTAAGACATGTAACCTGTACAGTTCTGTTATATTTTGTATACCAAAAAGCCTGTTGAAACTCCTCCAACCATTTCAATAAACTTGGTGAAAATCACCTTCTGATACTTGCCATTCTTCCCATCCAGGCTTAAAGATTTCTTCACCAGGATCTTGCACTATATTACCTGAAGATACTCTTTTGTTTTTGATATCTCCTAGGTTTTATAGCCTTTCTTACTTTTTATGGATAACATGCCTAGATTCAGAATTGTAGGGATGTCCCAATGCCAACAAGGAGTCTTGTCACATCTATTGCTGCTTCTCACACCATCACTTGGTCTATTTTTTCTAGTATAAGGCCAATCATTTTATAAATTCACTGACTGAAGAAGAAAGTTTAAACATCACTTTCCAAACATCCTGAGAGAGCTCTCACACACACAAAAATATTGACCACTTTTTCTCTCTTGATCATCCAGTCACTTTATACCTGAGAAAGTATATTAAGACAAACTGTAGGGACTCTCAGTTTCTGATTTGTTCCCTCAGTGTTCAAAAGCCAGCAATGATTTCTGAGAGTGCACCTCTTTTTATTTGGGGGGGGAGGGTATTTTTTTAAATTTTATTTTAATCATTGTTCAAGTACAGTTTTCTGTCCTTTACTCCCAGCACAGCCCACCCACCCATCACTCCCCACTTCACTCCCATTTCCATCCCCCCTAGTTTTTGTTCATCTGTCCTTTATATTTGTTCCTGTAAACCCTTTCTATTCTCCCCTGAAATTCCCCTGAAATTCTGTCTCCTCTTCCCTCTGGTCACTGTCAGCCTGTTCTCTATTTCAGTGTCTTTGGCTATATTTTGCTTCTATCTCTTCTCACAGTTAGTGTAGCTATCCACCAGGCCAGGATTCCTAATAATAATCTTTGATAGAACCCTAAAAATGCAATCTGAATTTTCCCAAGCTTCAACTTCCTGTGGACACAAGAGAGAATAAATTAACATTGAGATTTGAATTTCATTTGCAAGTTATCCCTACTTACTGATGCAAGACCTCTTCAAGATCTACTGTAGGAGAGAGGAAGATGGTGACAGGGTAGGAGGGAACAGATTCCACTTCTTCCTACACACAGGAGAAAAACCTAACTGATCTACAGAGGAACAGAGCAAACAGCAAACAGTACCCCAGCATATGAAAATAAGAGACCAAAAATTGTAGCAGACACTGAAAAACCAGATGGTAAGGAGAGTACTTCAGGCCAATAAGGTTCCAGGGACCAGCTGGGGAAGCAAGGTGGCTACAGCCCCAGGCCCGGCACCCACCACCGGGTCTGCCACAGAGTCATTGGGAGAGAGCTGGGTCAACTGCTCCCTTTTCCCCTGGCCAATCAAGGTTTAAACAGAACTGGGAGAAACCTGGTTGCTTAAGGTGGCAGAGAGGAGTCTGTGGACGCCAGCTTGGGAGAGTTGAGAGCCCCGCAGTGACAATGGCCCAGATAATAACTGGTCTGGATGGAGAATTGGGCTGTACGGAGCTGGAGCCGCAGGCTTGAGTAAAAACAATTTCTCAAAAAGAAAAACTGTTTGGGGAATACTCCAGCATCAGCTGCCTGGCCTTCTCCCCAACCAGCAGGGCAACAATCCTGAGGTGGCAGGGAAGTTTGCACAGACAGCCCTGTGCACCTCCATACCATTAGGAAGGGTGCGCGCCTGAGCACACAGCACCGAGACAGCCTGACTGATCCAGCGCGTGCTGCACCCCAGTCCACAGCAGTAACCCAGGGGGGAAAGGGCACTCTTGGGAAGACCTGAAGGTCTTCCAAGGCTCTGGGGAGAGGCGTCAGACTAGCTCTGGGGAGAGTGGGTGCAAGACTGGCTGAGTGCAGAATGGGAAGGGAGAAAAGCCATACCAATCGCCCCTCAGCCAGCAAGACAAGAAAAACCGGTTTGCGGTTTGTCCAGTTTGAAACGAACAAGAGGTTGTTACTGTCGTTGCTGTTTTGTTTTTAAAAATCTTTTTATTTTTCTTACTTTTTATTATTGTTTTACCTTTCAATACCTTCTTCCTCTCTTTCCTTCTTCATTTACTCCCAATTTAAACTCTCCTTCCTCCCTTCTTCTACCTTTTTTTTGAATACCCACAAGTGAGACAAAAAAGAAAAAAAGCTTTGGAACTGTGAAAAAACCAGAGTGAGACCCAAAGAGGCGGCATCCCAACAGATGAGACAGTGGGACAAAATTCACTTTGCTATTACAGAGAACCTGCAAGTTACTGCATATTTGTATTATTATTATTATTATTATTATTATTATTATTATTATTATTATTTTACTATCCCTACATCTTTTATTTTAATAGTATTTTTGTACTCCTTTTCTTTCTGTAGAGTCTTCATTGCTTGGCTAGTTATATTGTATCATTTGACAGGTTTTCCCTGTTCTCTCTGACATAGTGTATTGCTAATTTACTGGCCTTCATATCACTTGTGTTCCTTTAGCACACTATTCAAGGTCCTGTACTCCCTATTCTTGTTACCTAGATCTCATAGATTCTGTCATATGATTGTTGCTCTAATATTGCTGTAAATAACAGCTGTTCCATACAATTGTAAGTACTTCACAACACCCCTCCTGGATCTTAGCTCACTTCAAAGTTTCCTGAACTCTATTACTGTATGGTTAACTCTATTCTCTCACACACTACACCTATTTACTATCCTTTACTCTCACCTTACCTCACAATCAGACCTCCCACAACCTCACTGCTTTCTAGCTCCAACTCACAATCCTTCCTTCGCCAACAAGAGTCTTATCTTCTCTCCATCCTTTCTAAAAATCAGCTAGCTGGGTGGAAGATCATGATTAACACTATACATAGCCAAAGGATCTCCTATCTCTTCTCTACATGATGGTACTGTAAATATCATAGAATACTCTCTTGCTGTCTTAAACCATTTTGCCACCCCCCTCCAACTGATCACAAAAAGAGTAGGTGGAAGCAGGGAACACCAGGATACTAGAAGGAGACTGCATCACTGAATCTCATAGATCTCCTACCACAGAAGTTCACACCATAAACACAGGGAGCCAGAACAGGTCAATTTAAGAAGCAGAGGCTAACAAGAAGAGTCTCATAAACAATGGGAAGACAAAGAAACAATCCCCAAATCAAGGGAAAGGAGGAGGCCTCAGAAAGAATGCTAGATGAAACAGAGGCAACTCAACTATCAGATATTGAATTCAAAGCAATGATTATCAGGAAGCTCAACAAGCATACAATGAGCTACCAGAAACTACAGGAAAGCTACAACAAACTCACTGCAAACTATATCAACATGAAAAAGGAAATAGAAACTATCAACAAGGGCCAAGAGGAAATGAAGAATACAATTTCTGAACTGAAGAACACAGTAGAAGAAATCAAAAGCAGGTTCGATAAAGCAGAAGATTGCATCAGTGAATTGGAGGAAAAAGTAGAAAAAACACACAGAAAGAGCAAGAAAAGGAAAAGAGGCTAAGAAAGAATGAAGAGGGATTAAGAGAAATGCAAGACAATATGAAACGTAATAATATCCATATAATAGAAATACCAGAAGGAGAAGATGAGCAAGGGATAGAAAACCTATTTGAAAAAGTAATGATGGTAAGCAAAACAACAAACAACAAGTGTTGGAGAGGTTGTGGAGAAAAGGGGACACTAGTGCACTGTTGGTGGGACTGCAGACTGGTACAACCACTATGGAAAACAGTATGAAACTTCCTCAGAAAATTAAAAATGGATCTGCCTTTCGACCCAGCAATTCCACCGCTGGGACTATATCCTAAGAATCCTAAAACACCAATCCAAAAGAACCTTTGCACCCCAATGTTCATAGCAGCACACTTTACAATAGCTAAGTGCTGGAAGCAACCTAGATGCCCATCAGTAAATGAATGGATCAAAAAACTATGGTATATTTACACAATGGAATTCTATGCAGCAGAAAGAAAGAAGGAGCTTCTACCCTTTGCAACAGCATGGATGCAACTGGAAAGCATTATGCTAAGCGAAATAAGCCAGGCAGTGAAAGATAAATGCCATATGATCTCACCTTTAACAGGAACCTAAACAACAAAACAAAGAAACAAGCAGGGTATAGTCAAAGACACTGCATTAGAGGACAGGCAGAAAGTGACCAGAGGAGAGAGAAGAGGGAATTTCAGGGGAAAGGGGAAGAGTTTGCAGGAACAAAGTTAAAAGACACATGGATAAAAACTAGGGGGAGGGTGGTAATAGGAGGGAAGATGGGAGGGGGATGGGTGGGCTTGATTGGGAGTAAAGGGGAGAAAACTGTACTTGAACAATCATTAAAAGAAAAAAAAAGAAAAAGTAATGATGGAAAACTTCCCTAATTTGATGAAAGAAAAAGTCACACAAATCCAGGAAACACAGAGACTCCCAATCAAGAGGAACCCAAAGAGGCCCACCTCAGGACACATCATAATTAAAATTTCAAGACAAAGAATCCTAAAGGCAGTAAGGGAGAAACAAGAAGTAACATACAAGGGAGGCCCAAATAAGGCTAGCAGCTCACTTCTCAGTGGAAACACTCCAAGCCAGAAGAGAATGGCAAGAAATATTCCAAGTAATGAGAACCAGAAGTTTGCAACCAAGGCTATTTTACCCAGCAAGGCTCTTAATCAAGATAGAAGGCCGAATAAGGAGCTTCCCAGACAAAAGAAGTCTAAAAGAATATACCTCCACAAAATCAGCTCTGCAAGAGATAATAAAGGGACTGTTTTAAGGAAAGGAAGGAAAAGAGAGACACAGACAGAGAGGAACGCAGGTACATAAATGGCAAAGAATAAGTACCTATCAATAATAACCTTAAACATAAATGGATTAAATGCTCCAATCAAAACACATAAAATAGCTGAATGGACAAGAAAGCATTACCCACACATCTGCTGCCTAGAAGAGCCCCACCTCAGGAAAAAAGACCTACACAGGCTGAAAGTGAAGGGCTGGAAACACGTTTTCCAAGCAAACAGACAGGAAAATAAAAGCCAGGGTAGCAGTACTCATATCAGAAAAGATAGACTTCCAAAAAATGGGCATGAAGAGAAACCTAGAAGGTTACTAAATAATAATCAAGGGAAGAATCCATCAAGAAGACATAAACATTGTAAATATATATGCACCCAACATAGGAGCACCCAAATACATAAAGAAAATCTTAGAGGAATTCAAGAAAGATATTGACAGGAACACAATTACAACAGGGGATTTTAACACCCCACTGTCAAAAATAGACAGATCTCCCAAACAAAGTATCAACAAAGATATTGTGGCATTGAACAATGCCCTAGATGAAATGGACTTCACTGATATATAAAGAGCCCTCCATCTCAAAGAAGCTAAATACACATTATTTTCAAATGCACATGGAACATTTTCAAAGATAGACCACATGATAAGACACAAAACAAACCTCAACAAATTCAAGAAAATTGAACTCATACCAAGCATTTTCTCGGATCACAAGGGACTGAAATTAGAAACCAACCCCAAGGAAAAAAACCCAAAACACTCAAAATCACGGAGATTAAACAGCATGCTATTAAACAATGAATGGGTCAAGGATGAAATTAGGGAACAAATCAAAAGGTTTCTGGACACAAATGAAAATGAACTCACAACACCCCAAAACTTATGGGACACAGCGAAGGCAGTCCTGAGAGGGAAGTTCATAGCGATACAGGACTACCTAAAAAAGATAGAAATATTTCAAACAAACAACCTAATCCTATGTCTACAAGAACTTGAGGAAAAACAACAAAGACAGCCCAGAGCAAGTAGAAGGAAGAAAATAACCAATATCAGAGAAGAATTAAATGGCATAGAGACTAAAAGCACAGTTCTAAGGATCAATGAATCCAGGAGCTGGTTCTTTTAAAAGATAAACAAAATTGACAAGCCTTTAAGCAAGTTCATCAAGAAAAAAAAAGAGAAAACCCAAATGAACACAATCAAATGAAAGAGGAGAGATTACAATTGATACCACAGAAATACAAAGGGGTGTAAGAAATCACTATGAAGAACTATATGCCAAGAAATTTGAAAACCTAGGTGAAATGGACAAATTTGTAGAAAAATATAATCTTGCAAAACTCAATGAAGAAGAAGCAGAAGGCCTCAACAGACCAATAACAGCAAATGAAGTTGAAGCAGTAAAAAAAACTCCCAAAACACAAAAGCCCTGGACCAAATGGTTTCACAGGAAAATTGTACAAAGCATTTAAGGAAGAGCTAACCCCTATCCTTCACAGACTATTCCAAAAAATCCAGAATGACAGAAGACTCCCAAACTCTTTTTATGAAGCCAGCATCATCCTAATCCCCAAACCAGATAAAGACACAACAAAGAAAGAAAACTTAAGGCAAATATTGGTAATGAACATAGATGCTAAAATCCTCAACAAAATATCAGCAAACCACATCCAACAATATATTAAAAAGATCATACACCATGAGCAAGTGGGATTCATCCCTGGGATGCAAGGATGGTTCAATATTTGCAACTCAGTAAATGTAATACATCACACAAACAAAAACAAATACAAAAACACATGATCATATCAATAGATGCAGAAGAAGCATTTGATAAGGTACAGCACCCGTTTATGATAAAAACAGTCATCAAAGTGGGAATAGAGGGAGCATTCCTCAACATAATAAAGGCCCTATATGAGAGACCTACAGCCAGCATCATACTCAATGGGCAAAAACTAAAATCTTTTCCACTAAGAACAGGAAGAAGACAAGGTTGTCCACTTTCACTTTTATTCAATATAGTATTGGAAGTTTTATCCACAGCAATCAGACAAGAAAAGGAAATTAAAGGCATACAAATGGGAAAGGAGGAAACAAAACTGTCATTGTTTGCAGATGACATGATAGTGTACATAGAAAATCCTATAGACTCCACCAAAAAACTACTCGACTTAATAAATGAATTTGGCAAAACAGGGGGATACAAAGTCAATATCCAGAAATCAAAGGCATTTTTGTACACCAACAATGAAACAGCAGAAGCAGAAATCAAGAAAAAATCCCATTCAATATAGCAAAAATAAAAATAAAATACCTAGGAATAAACCTAACCAAGATGGTAACAGACCTATAAGCAGAAAACTACACAACACTGAAGAAAGAAATCAAGGAAGACATAAACAAATGGAAACATACACCGTGTTCATGGATCGGAAGAATTAACATCATCAAAATGTTCATACTACCCAAAGCAATTTACAAATTGAGTGCAATAGCTATTAAAGTACCAATGGCATATTTCACAGACATAGAACAAACACTTCAAAAATTTATATGGAACCATAAATGACCTCAAATAGCTGCTGCAATATTGAGAAAGAAACTCAAGTAGGAGGGATCACAATACCTGATACCAAACTGTACTACAAGGCCACTGTAATCAAAACAGCCTGGTACTGGCATAAAAACAGGCAAATGGACCAATGCAATAGAACAGAGAGCCCAGAAATAAACCCAAGTCACTACAGCCAATTAATATTTGACAAAGGGGGCAGCAACATAAAATGGAGTAAAAATAGCGTCTTCAACAAATGGTGTTGGGAGAACTGGACAGCTACATGCAAAACAAAAAAAATGAAACTTGAGCACCAACTTACACTATACACAAAAATAAATTCAAGGTGGATAAAAGATTTAAATATAAGCTGCAATACCATTAAAGTCCTACAGGAGAACATAGGCAGGAAAATCTCAGATATTTCACATAGCAGCATTTTTACTGACATGTCCCCTAGAGCAAGGGACATAAAGGAAAGAATAAACAAATGGGAATTCATCAAAATGAAAAGCTTCTGCACAGCTAAAGAAAACAGTATTAAAATAAAAAGAGAACCAACCGTATGGGAAAACATATTTGCCAATGATACCTCAGACAAGGGTTTAATCTCCAAAATATGCAAAGAACTCACACGACTCCACTTTAAGAAGACAAGCAACCCAATTTAAAAATTGGCAAGGGAGTTGAACAGACAATTCTCCAAGAAAGACACACATAGGATCCTGAGATACATGAAAAGATGCTCAATATCACTAGCTATCAGAGAGATGTAAATTAAAACCACAGTGAGATACCACTTCACACCAGTCAGAATGGCCATCATAAACAAATCAACAAATAACAAGTGTTGGAGAGGTTGTGGAGAAAAGGGAACCCTAGTGCACTGTTGGTGGGACTGCAGACTGGTACAACCACTATGGAAAACAGTATGGAATTTCCTCAGAAAACTAAAAATGGATCTGCCTTTTGACCCAGCAATTCCACTCCAGGGACTATATCCTAAGGACCCTGAGACACCAATCCAAAAGAATGTATGCATCCCAATGTTTAGCAGCACAATTTACAATAGCCAAAAGCAACCTAGGTGCCCATCAGTAAGTGAGTGGATCAAAAAACTATGGTACATTTACACAATGGAATTCTATGCAGCAGAAAGAAAGAAGGACCTCCTACTCTTTGCAACATCGTGGATGCAACTGGAAAGCATTATGCTAAGCGAAATAAGCCAGGCAGTGATAGATAGATACCATATGATCTCACCTTTAACAGGAACTTAAACAACAAAACAAACAAACAGGCAAAATATAACCAAAGACACTGAAATAGAGAACAGGCTGACAGTGTTCAGAGGGGAGAGGGTAGGGAATTTCAGGGGAAAAGCAGAAGGGTTTATAGGAACAAGTATAAAGGACACATGGACAAAAACTAGGAGGGGGGTGGAAACGGGAGGGATGTGGGGAGGGCTGGGTGGCTGGGCTGGGCTGGGAGTCAAGGATAGAAAATTGTACTTGAACAATAATTAGAGTAAAATTAAATTAAATTGAAATTAAATAAATAAATAAATATAAATAAAATAAAGTAAGATAAAAGTCTACTGTAGTAATTTCTGAAAATTTTCATCTTTCTTATGTTTGGGTAGAAGATCACCTTCTCCTCCCACATTTTCTGCTTGGGAGCCTATTTATCATTGGATGTGCTTATCCAAAAGACCACTTCTCAGTATTCTTTAAAAAATGTTTCAAATTGGAGGAGACAAAAATGGGAGGATTGTGTGTCTTCCAACTTTGCATTTTACTGTGTCTCTTGACTGTAAAATAGCATTGCCTATGTCCAGAGTCTTATTAAAACTCTCGCTAAACAGAGAGTCCTTTCAATTTTTGCTTATGCAATGTTTTTGAATAATGGTCTCATATAGTTCCTGTAGCATGTTTGGGGGGTCACACTGTCCTCTCTATTCCCAATATCTGCAGAGTTCCCAGACCCTGTCTCTGAAGGACTGACACATAAACTTTCCTTTTCTTGACTCCTTTCCTTGGGAAAGGGGGATGTATAAATGCATGTTGTCAGTTAAAAACTCATCTCAAGTTCAGCCCAACCAACCCTGATATGCTTTTATTACTGTTACAGGTGATGTACATATCGTTTTCATTGCACTTGGACGATGATAGGCTAAAACAGAATTAATTGAATTTTTAATGCCATTGAGTACAGATGTAAATGTTTTCATTCATTCAAGAAATATTTATTGAGTACCTTCTCTGAGCCAGAACAGTTTTAAGAACTGGAAATAAAGCAAGCAGGCACAATCTAGTCTTACACAAACCATATCTATAGTAGTTAACCTCAATAATGATAATTCCAAGACTTCTATAGGAATATGTGGAGGAAGTATTCTTAACATGAAAAAAGAACTTTCATTTTCTGACATCATATTTCCACTCTTTCATGTGACTGTTCTTTTATACTGTGAATAGCTTTCAACAAACATCAACTCTAAATTTTCTTCCCCAAAATGCAATTGAATATATGCCATTGCACAAATCTGTTCAGTCCTTCAATATGCCATAAAAATGTCCTACCTTTTCTGTTCTTGCTGTTCCTTCAGGTGTATCAGTTCCTATCCCAGTGATTGGACTGAGGGATGAAGACAAAGTGTTCGTCCACAACACCACCTGTGTGCTGAATGACCCAAATTTTGTTCTTATTGGGTCCTTCGTAGCGTTCTTCATACCACTGACGATCATGGTGATTACCTACTGCCTGACGATTTACGTTCTTCGCAGACAAGCTCTAATGCTACTCCGTGGCCACACGGAGGAACTGCCAGCAATAAGCCTGGATTTCTTGAAGTGCTGCAAGATGAATATTACTGATGAAGAGAACGCTGCAAACCCTAACCAAGATTTGAACCTGCGCCAAAGAAAGAAGAAAAAAAAACATCCTAAGGGGACTATGCAAGCTATCAACAATGAACGGAAAGCGTCTAAAGTCCTTGGCATCGTTTTCTTTGTTTTTCTGATCATGTGGTGCCCTTTTTTTATTACTAATATTCTGTCAGTTCTTTGTGAGAAGGCCTGTAATCAAGAGCTCATGGAAAAGCTTTTGAATGTGTTTGTTTGGATTGGCTATGTTTGTTCAGGAATTAATCCTCTGGTGTACACCCTGTTCAACAAAGTTTACCGAAGGGCTTTCTCCAACTATCTGTGCTGCAATTATAAGGCAGAAAAAAAGCCTCCTGTCAGGCAAATCCCGAGAGTCGCCGCCACTGCTTTATCTGGGAGAGAGCTCAATGTTAGTATTTACCGGCATACCAATGAACCAGGGGTAAAGAAAGCTAATGGCAATGAGCCAGGGATAGAGATTCAAGTTGAGAATTTGGAGCTACCAGTTAATCTCTCCAATGTGGTTAGTGAAAGGATTAGCAGTGTGTAAGAAAGTGAAGCACAGTCTTTTCCTACAGTAATGCTAGAAATGTAGGAAAATGTTCTATAATTCTGTCAGTCCTAACTAATGTAAATATTGCTGTCTGAAAATAATGTTTTTATATATAGCCTTGCAATCCTGCATTTTATAATCATGCATATGATAGTGAGATTTAGAGTTCTATATTTACTGTTTATAATAGATGGAGAGTAACTTATTTTGATTCTTTGATGTGTAAAATGTTGATTGTTTTCTTTCCCTTCCTTCCTTCATCCCTTCCTCCTTTTCTCTCTCTTTCATCCCCCCTCTCTCTGTTTCACTCTTTTGTGAATAAGGAAATGTTCATCTCAGGTGGCATTTGCAGGAGACCAGAATGATGCATATGACAGTGGTTATATTTTAACTGCACCCAAAATTAAAAATTTAGTGTTATATTTTCAGGGTTAACAGTAAATATATACTTTAAATTCTTGCTGTGTTGTGCTCATCTACACACATGAAGACAGTGAGATAGCTTCTGCCTTCCTATGCTCTATCACATCATTAGTGAGTCATAGGCAGAACTTCACTTTATTGTCACATATGGGACACAATTTGACATTGTCAGAGAGTCGTGTTGGTATTTTACTGCAATGTCTGTCCCCAAACGTAGTGGTATTTTAACATAAGCAGCTGGTTAACCCAGACGACAGAAGTGGAAGGATGTAGTATATATATCCACTAATAACTTTTCACTTCTTAAGGATAATGTTCAAATTCTGATTATAATAACAAGCAAATTGAAATTAGTGTTTTCATTCTGGTCCGTGCTAAATACCCAAATCCATAATTAAACTGGGAAATGAGATCCCAGATTTTATTTCCCAATCCAGAATTAACATCAATTGGATTTTGATCTCAAGATCCTGGAAATTTGTGTGCTATACACAAAGTGAAGTTAACATTTTGAGCCTTATTAAAATATTTTTTAAATTATGGTACCTCTATCTATAGGACCTAATTTTGTTGTCCATTTTTAAGTAAAACTTGCATTTGAAGCATCGATGGTCAAAACCTTGAAATTTTTGCTTAATTAAGGACTACAGAATTAGGCCCTTAGAATGTGAAAAAAAAAGTAATTAAAAAGAAGCTTTTACTGAACTCTATGAATAAAAGAAATACAGAGTTTCCATTTGGGTTTTACACAAAATTTTTCTCACTTTCAGTTCCTTCCAAACTCTATTGTAGGAAAAGGCTGCAGCTAATTTGTGAAAGTGGCAAGCTCTTCATTGTACTGCAATTATGTACCAGAAGTTTAAACCTTTGTCAAAATAATAGTGTTGTATTACAATCAGTGTTGGCCATCGTTTAATTCATGGCCCTGCTGCTCTCTAAGAATTCAGTCCCAGTTTACTAGCTTGTTAACCATGAAAGGTTTTCAAACATTGTTAATGTCAGACCATTAAGTCTATGCTGTGTGCAGTGTACAAGTGTTTCCAGTAACTGTATTTCCAAATGTGTCCATCTCACACAATTGTGGATCAATTTCTAAAGAATTCATGATGCTATTTCTTATGCCTGACAGTTATTTACACACCATAGAGTGTGCCTCTCAATATCCTGAGACTTATGAAGGCAGAATCTGAATTTCTAAAACCCTTGATCTGTGTCCTCAGCACGCAGCATAGTAAATCCAACAGTCTGCCACAAGGGGCAGTGGGAGAGCTTCTGTACTTGAGGAAACTCATACAGTCTCTACTTCATTTGCAACACTGCCAAAATGTCAGTCAATTGCTTGAGCATGCCCAAATATAACATGAAAGTAAAGCCTACCTGCCTGTTAGCTTTGTCAAACTGCATGTTAAAACAACTATATGAAGTTGAATGAGATATCTAATTCTTATTGAAACTAAAATGTCTGAAGAAACACAGCATGCATTGAGCATGAGTTCTGCATGTACAGATGGTGTCCTGCATGTATGCCATGTATATTGCATGAGTCTACCAATCTGTGTTAATGTAGAACAGAGTAGGTGATAGCAAAAGGACTTAAGAAAATCCTCCAGCAGTTCTTAGAAAGACCACACATTCAGATCTGAAGTATTGTATTAGAGAAAACTGGAAACATCTGATTTCTTAACTATCAGGGCAAGCTCATAGCACATGTTTTACAGAGAAATAAAATATAAACCACAATGTTCAAAAGCACTAGCAATAAATTGAATGGTAATAGCTTAAACACATTTGTTAATAATTCTTATTTCATCAAGTAGTAGTACTTAATAGTACCCGCCACAGTAATTATCCTCAAATTGTGTGCTATTCATAAGTTTTGTGCAACTTGGTATGAAACAAATATATTCATTTGGATATAAATTGTGCAGCTCAATGTTAAATCTATAAACTTTTATAAATGTTTTAAAATTCCATGTTATAAATGCCATGTGGTGAATTTACTGTCAAGCCGATCATTTTGATGAACTATTATATATGTACATCTGTTTAAGAAACATGCAACAGACTGCCTTATTTCATTTCCTGTGAAATTTCTCCTTTGTTATACGGTACTTCTTGAGAGTGGTGGCATAGTATTGTCTTATTCCTGGTTCCTGTATGTTATTCATTCCAGGTTTTTGTGATACTTCCTATTAATTTATTAAATTTGTTAAATGTTGACTGATATGTCATGTGTTTTTCCCCTGCATAGTTTGAGGGGGAAATATAAGACTTCATTTTCTTTTAAAATAAGTTTATAAACACTACCAGAAAATGTCACTCTTCTGATTAATTCTGCATGTACTCAAAGGCTACACCACCAGAGGAAAGACAATTAAGAAGTGTAAACAACAAAAACAATATTAAGAATATTAGTGGTTACTCATGAGCAGAATAACTGCACTTCCAAGTTATCCTACGTTCCTTAACCCGAGCAGGAAACTACGATGGCTCACTTGCTCTCCCTGCTGTAAGTATCATTACTATCTTATTCCCACCAGTCTCCAAGCTCCTCAAGAACAGAAAGGACCACGTCTATCTTCTTGATAGTTTTATCCCAAATAATTAGTGGCCACTGTACATTCAACAGATATATACTGAGCATCAATATCTGTGGATATTGTATTATCTTTTCCTGTTGCCAAAGTGGGCCTTGCAATTCCCTGCTCTTCAATAATGCAGTGTCACATAATCACCTTAAATTATCTCTATCCCAAATGGCTTTGGATGCCTCTGCAATCATCTAGGTCACCATACTAAGCTGCTCTGTTCCTCTATACCTAGAGCCAGGGATGACAAAATACATTGCATTGTTCCTTCAACATTTATACCTTCTTGCTGCTAGGTGAGCATACGTGATATTAGTATGACTTCTGTTCTCTGAGAAGAAAGCAGGAATACTTCATTCCTTTGCCACTATGAATAGGTCAATTTCTAGGATTGGGTGAAGAGATAAAAGTTCAACTGACACTTGAAACAACAGGGTCACTGCTGCCCATAACCAGAAATATTGTGTACTATTGAAGCCACAGGCTACCTTTCCCCAACAGCTATGCAATGGAGAGAGGTTGAAATTTCTGAAGGTACAGAATTAGAGTAGCTACTACTATTGGAAAGGAAGGTGGATGGAGGAAGACTGAAGTGACTGATTCCATAACATTGGAAGTCCTTTATGTTCTGAAGTGAGAAAGATGTTTCCTGTTATTAAGAACCAGGAAGTTTCTGCCTACTGCAGAAACACATGGTTTCTCAGTTCACACTTAGGCCAATGCAATCTGCAAGGTTGTGACTCACTTCTCTCTGCATCTTCTCACTAAACATATGTTAACATAACACCTACAGAGCTGAATATGTTAAAAAGGTATTTTTATAGGCAATGCCAACAGGAGTAGGTGGCATCTTAGTGGTTCTCAAATATTATGCGATCTATAGTATATTTATAAACATAAATAGCTCTAAAATATAGGTTGGGTTTCTCAGGATGTAAATTCTGTGATGGAAATGGAAATAAGCATGTGAGATATTTCTTGGGAAGTGATCTTAGGATCCATATGCACGGGGAAAGAGAAAGAAGTGGGATTGGGCAGAGGGAGAAGTTGGGCTGTGATGTAGTTATGATAAGGGCTTATTCAATGTGTACCTTGAGAGGAGAAATGTACCATTTCACTTCATTTTCTTTGAAAGTTAAATTGAATTCTGTAAAATAAATTCACAAAGGTAAACACAAAGTATCACCCCTCCTGATTAATTCTGCATGAACCCGAAGACTACAACACCAGGAGAAAGACAATTAAGAGGTATGAACAACAAAATCAATATCACACTTAGTTGACTCCCATGAACTTTGAGTCTAGGATATCCCTTCGGAGTTGTACCAAGTGGAAGCAGGGGGACCAGACATCTATACTTCTACTTCCCCCAGGAGAAAGGTATGACCTTATGCGAGTTCACTCTCTTCCAAAGAGGCAACTCCAGAAGAGGGCTCATAGCTGAAAGCTATCAGTCCACAGTCAGCCCAGGCCCTGAGGAAAAAACCCTTCAGCTCCAAAGGCTGGATCTTGGCAGGAGAGCATGGCATCCATAACAAACAGTATATTTATTGAGTAGGGAATATTCACCACCTAGTCTACCACCTATGTAAATAGCATGAAACAAACTGGCTGGCTGTCACACTAGACAAAATCAAAGGAAATAGAAGTGAAAGAAAACCCATGTTTTTATATGTGGTTTCTCTTATTAAAGGTATTCTCAATCAACAATTTACTAGGATTCCTAGATTTCTGAATCCACCTGGATAGCTTAGGCTAAACTGTAGTAAGAAACAATCCCAAAGTCTCAGTGGCTTAACAAAAACAAATGCACATTTTGTTGCCAGCAAACCTCTCTGCTCACCATAGTTACTCTGGAAAAAAAATGGTGATAGAGGCTCCATCTTCACATATGCTTTCATGTAGCAGAGGGAAGGGAATTTAGTGAACATATTTCTCCCACTAAATTTAATCCTACTGCTAATTTTCAGTTTAATACTAAATTTATCCATATCCTTGCACCTTACCTATGACATTATTTCTATCCTTACCTTTACTCTTAAAACTATCTCTACATGCAATCCTATTTCTGTCCTTAACTTTATTTTTAAATTTTTTTTATTGTTCAAGTACAGTTGTCTGCATTTTCACCCCACTATGCCCCCCCACCCCACCCATCCCTGCCTCCCACCTTCAAACCCACCCCCTTTGGCTTTGTCCATGTGTCCTTTAAGCATGTTCCTTGATGGCCTCCCTATTTTCCCCTATTATCCTTCTCCCCCCTCCTCTCTGGTTACTGTCAAATTCAATGTCTCTGGTTGTATTTTGCTTGCTTGTTTGTTGTGTTGATTAGGTTCCACTTAGAGGTGAGATAATATGGTATTTCTCTTTCACCACTGGTTTGTTTCACTTAGCATGATGCTCTCCAGATTCATCCATGCTGCCGTGAAGGATATGAGCTTCATCTTTCTTTCTGCTGCATAGTATTCTGTTGTGAAAATGTACCAGTTTCTTGATCCAATCATTTACCAATGGGCACTTAGGTTGCTTACAGCAGTTGCCTGACCTTAATTTTATAATTAATTATAACCCTAACTCTTATCTCTAGATTTTAACATTATCTCTGTTATCTTGCCTGTCTCTAAGCTCTAACATCACTCAAACCTCTAACTCTACCCTTATCATTAACTTTAATTTTTCCCCTTGTTTTAACCCTCCTTAGGGTTAACTCTAAACTTAACTTTTAACCTTATATCTAAGCTCAAGCTCCAGCACTAATTAGTTTTGCTTTATTCTGAAAAATTCTGTTTTTGTTATTATCCAGAGAAGCTGGACTGGAAGACACAAATAAAAATACGATTGATCCTTTTTTACTTTTCTGTCTTAAAACCTCAGATCTAAAACAGCTTCAAGTGACCTACTCCCTACACACTCTCTTGACATTATCAATTGTGTAATATTTATTGACACCTGACTATGTGCAAAGTATAAATATGATTTGCTTTATGTAGTTATGTTGGTGTATTCAAAATCTCCTCTTTACTCTTGTGGAAACTGAGGATTCAAGAGCGGGGTAGGCAATGGGTCTTCACCTAAGTCACAATGCTGGGAAGAGCAGAGATAGAACTATCTGCTTTCTAAGTCTGTGTTGTTTCTAGTGTGCCATATGATTTTTTCTTAGAGTCCCATAGGAAAAATTGGCTTTCCCAGAGCAGAAATCATAACCCACACCAAAGTGCATCTTTCCAAATGTTACCATTTCAAAATGGGATAAGGAAGTAGATGAGTGGAAGAGAAGAATAAACCTTTTAATATTCCTTCACTCTTGCCACTAAAGTTAATAAGAATGGCTAGGTAGAGTCCACTGGAATCCCCTTCATGAAAGAGTCCTTCTTATAACAGCTTAGAGAGAGAGACAAGGTTTGAATAAACAGCAATTAACATGATATTAAGAGTGACAAAGACCCTTCTTTCATAAGTGGCTTGTTTAAGCTTATGGTCAAAGTGGTACTTGGAACACTTATGATGATGAAGATTATGTTAATCTCCATAATGTTTGAAGTCTATTTTGTCTGATATCATTATTGCTAGCCAAACTTTTTTTTTTATCTGTCTATTTGCTAGGAATATTGTTTCCAGCCCTTTGGTTTCAGTCTGTTCAGGTCTTTTGTTCTCGGGCCTATGTGTGGGTCATGTTTTCTTATCCATACAAACTCGTGGAGATTGAGTACCATGCTATTAAACAATGAATGGGTGAAGAATGATGTTCAGGAAGAAATCAAAAAGTTTCTGGAAACTAGTGAAAATTAATTCACAACAATCCAAAAATTATGAGACACAGTGAAGGCAGTCCTGAGTGGGAAGTTTATAGCCATACAGGCCTATCTAAAAAAATATGGAAACATTTCAAATAAACAACCTAAGCCTACAACTACAAGAACTCAAGTAACAATAACGAAGATAGCCAGGATAAAGTAGAAAATTGGAAATAACCAAGATCAGAACAAAATTAAATGACAGAGACTACAAGCACAATTCTAAGAATCAATGAATCCAAGAGCTTGTTCTTTGAAAAGATAAAGAAAATTGACAAGCATTTATGCAGACTCATCAAGAAAAAGAGAGAGGACCTAACAAATACAATCAGAAATGAAAGAAGAGAGATTACAACCAATACCACAGAAATACAAAGGATTGTAAGAAATGATTATGAAAAACTCTATGCCAAGAAATTTGAAAAGCTAGATGAAATGGAAAAATTTTAGATAAATATAATCCTCCAAAACTCAATGAAGAAGAAACAGAAAGCTTGAACAGACCAAGAACAGCAGATGAAATGGAAATAGTAATCAAAAAATTTCAGACGCACAGAAGCCCTGGACTGGACAGTTTCACAGGAGAATTCTACAAAGCATTTAAGGGAGAGCAAACCCCCATCCTCCACAGATTATTCCAAAAATTCAGGAAGATGGAAGACTCCAAAACTCTTTTTATGAAGCCAGCGTCATCTTAATCCCAAAACCACATGAGACATAACAAAGAAAGAAAACTTCAGGCCAATATTGCTGATGAACACAGATGCTAAAATCCTCAACAAAATATTGGCAAACACCATCCAGCAATACATTAAAAAGATCATATCCCATGATCAAATGGAATTCATCCCAGGGATGCAAAGAGGGTACAATATCCACAAATCAATAAACATAATACAACACATAAACAAAACGAAAAACAAAAATGACATGATCGTATCAATAGATGTGGAAAAAACATTTGATAAGGTACAGCATCCATTTATGATAAAGCCATTTAGCATAGTGGGAATAGAGGGAGAATTCCTCAAAATAATAAAGGCCATATATGAAAGACCTACAGCTAACAACATACTCAAAGTTCAAAAACTTAGAGCTTTCCCACTAAGATCAGAAAAAAGACAAGGATGTCCACTTTCACCACTCCTATTCAATATAGTACTGGAAGTCCTAGCCAGAGCAATCAGACAAGAAACAGAAAGAAAAGCCATCCAAATTGGAAAGTAGGAAGTAAAATTGTCATTGTTTGCAGATGACATGATAGTGTACACAGAAAATCCTATATATTTCACCAAAAAAACTACTTGACTTAAAAAATGAATTCAGCAAAACAGTGGGATACAAAGTCAATACTCAGAAATCAAAGGCATTTTTGGACATCAACGATGAAATATCAGAAACAGGAATCAGGACAAAAACCCCATTTGATATAGCAACAAGAAAAATAAAATACCTAGGAATGAACCAAGCAAGGAGGTTAAAGGCCTGTACTCAGAAAACTCTACAACACTGAAGAAAGAAATTAAGGAAGACACAAACAAATGAAAGCATGTACCATACTCATGGATTGGAAGAATTAACATCATCAAAATGTCCATAGTATGCAAAGCAATTTATAGATTCAATGCAATCCCTATTAAAGTACCAATGACATATTTCACAGATATAGAGCAAACATTTCAGAAATTTATATGGAACCATGAATGACCCCGAAAAGCTGCAGCAATTTTGAGAAAGAGGAACAAAGCCAGAAGGATAACCATACCTGATATCAAACTGTATTACAAGGCCGCTGTAATCAAAACAGCCTGATACTGACATAAAAATAGGTACATAGAGCAATGGGACAGAACAGAGAGCCCAGAAATAAGTGCAAGTCTCTATGGTCAATTAATATTTGACAAAGGGAAAAGAAGCATAATATGGAGTAAAAAATAACCTCTTCAACAAATGGTGTTAAAAATCTCTACAGCTACATGCAAAAAAATGAAACTCAATCACCAACTTACATCATATAAAAACATAAGTTCAAGGTGGATAAAAGACTTAAATATAAGTTGTGACACCATAAAAGGCCTACAGGAAAACATTGGCAGGAAAATCTCAGACATTGCATGCAGCAATGTTCAATGGACAATCTTCACTGATATGTCCCCTAAAGCAAGGGACATAAAGGAAAGAATAAAGAAATGGGACCTAGTCAAATTAAAAAGCTTCTGCATGGTTAAAGAAAACAGCATTAAAATGAAAAGAAAACCAACTGTATGGGAAAACATATTTGCCAATGATACCTTGGACAAGGGTTTGATCTCCAAAATATAAAAAGAACTCACATGACTCTACACCATGAAGACAAAAAACCCAATTGAAAAATGGGCAAAAGACTTGGACAGACACTTCTGCAAGGAGGACATACACAGGGTCCAGAGACATATGAAAAGATGCTCAGCATCACTAGCCATCAGAGAGATGCAAATTAAAACCACAGTGAGATACCACTTCACATTGGTCAGAATGGCCATCATAAACAAATCAACAAACGAGTGTTGGAGAGGATGTGGAGAAAAGGGAACCCTATTGCACTGTTGGTGGAATGCAGACTGGTACAGCCACTGTGGAAAACAGTATGGAATTTCCTCAGAAAACTAAAAATGGAACTGCCTTTTGACCCAACAATTCCACTGCTGGCATTATACCCTAAGAGCCCTGAAACACCAATCCGAAGAAACCTACGCACCCCAGTGTTCATAGCAGCACAATTTACAATAGCCAAGTGCTGGAAGCAACCTAGGTGCCCATCAGTAAATGAGTGGATCAAAAACCATGGTACATTTACACAACGGAATTCTATGCAGCAGAGAGAAAGAAAGAACTTCTACCCTTCAAGACAGCATGGATGGAAGTAGAGAGCATTATACTAAGTGAAGCAAGGTGGTGAGGGACAAATACCATATGATCTCACCTTTAAATGGAACATACTCAACAAAAGAAAAAAAGCAAACAAAATATAAGCAGAGACATTGAAATTAAGAACAGTCTAACAATAGCCAGAGGGGAGGAGAGTGGGGTCAGTGGGGAGAAGGATTTTCAGGAACTACTATAAAGCACACATGGACAAAAACCAAGCAAGGGTGGGAGATAAGTTTGTCTGGGGTGGGGGTGGGAGTGGTAGAAAGAAAATGCAGGCAACTGTGATTGAACAACAGTAAAGTAATGAAAAATTTTTAAAGAAAAAAATGAAGTTGAAACCTATACCTTATACAACATTTAATTCAAGATGGATTCAAGATTTTAATATGAAAAGGAAAACTTATATTTCTACAAGGATATTGTAAAATATTCTGTGCTGTGAACTTAGAATAGGAAATGATTACTTTTGTGTGTGTGTTTAAAAAAAATTTTGTTTTTTTAAAACGTTTACTTTTTGCCCTGGCTGGTGTGGCTCAGTGGATTGAGCACAGGCCTACCAACCAGTGGTTTGATTCCCCATCAGAGCACATGCCTGGGTTGTGGACCAGGTCCCAAGTTGGGGGCAAGTGAGAGGTAACCAATGGATGTTTTCTCTCACACATTGATGTTTCTCTCAATTGTGTGAGGTCCCTTTAAAAAAAAACAAACAAACACGTTTTAGTTTGCAATTACACTCAACATTCAATATTATTTTTGTATTAGTTTTAGGTGTCCAGCATAGTGGTTTGACAATGATACACTTTACAATTTCTTAAACAAGAAAATACAAGCATTAACCATGAAAACATTTCCATAGCAGCTATTCCTTATTTCCAAAATTTTATTGTATCTAATTTACATAGGATTGTAACTGGTTACTTGATTATGGTTGTCTACTCTACGGAACTGACAACTCCTTGAAGATAGAAACTAGATTCTATTAATTCTATCTTCTTCCTCACTCTGGTATGTGTTAGTTGTGTCTCTATGATACAAGAGAGGGGTTTCATGAAAGAAGGTAAGTTTTACATTTCCTTTGATTTGGTACTCCATTTCCAGTGCTTTGTCTTCCCTGACGATTACCCAAGGTTTTGTCTCCTTATTAGACAAAAGAAGTTATACTCACACATCTATAACATCATTATCCTCATTCTAGCCATGTTTTCATTGCCCACTCTTAATCATCACCTCATTTGAAATATTTTAGTTCAATATTTCATTCCTTTATGGCCTGAATTTCTGGACTTTCAAAGGGACCAAATAATTGAAGACTGAAGCTCTATTAATAACTTAAAAATCTGTAGCAAGCCTTTCCCAGGTATTGTTTGTTTATTTATAAATTGGATCTCTGAAGGCTAACCTGCAGAAAAGAGATTCTAAAAGTACAATTATAATTCAGAATGAGAGGGCTATATACGAAGTCTGTCCAGAAAAAATCCAGCCATTGTTGATATAACAGGATTGATTTTGCAATATCGATATAACCTGGGAGCGAAGGAGAGTGGACTGCAATGTGCATATGTGAACAAAGGCAATTTCATGGTACTGGCCAGTGGAGGTGGTAGACACCATTAACTGAGCATCTGTAATGTGTGGCCCTCACATTCAAAATGACAGAGCAAGTAGAGTAATAAATCTGCATCAAATTTTGCATTAAGCTTGAACATTCCTCCACAGAAATATTCAGATTAATCAGAAGGCCACAGCTCTGAGCAACTGGTGACTGGCAGCTTAATCACAACAATGTGCTTGCTCATGCATCACATCTCACGCAGAGTTTTTTTGTGAAACAATAAACCACCCATATGATTCAGCCCCTCTACAGCCCCGATTTGGTGTCCAGAGACTTCTGGCTTTTCCCAAAACTAAAATCACCTTTGAAAAGGAACAGATTTCAGACCATTGATAAGATTTAGGAACATACAACTGGGCAGCTGATGGCAGTTGGGAGAATTGTGTGAGGTCCCAAGGTGCCTACTTTGATGGGGACTGAGGCATCATTGTCCTTTGTACAATGTTTCTTGTATCTTCTATCTTATTCCACAAATGCCTCTATTTTACATAGTACATGGCTGGATTCTTTCTGGGCAAACTCATATATCACTGCAGACCAGTCTTAAATCTGGAAGGGAACTTCCCAAGGAAATTGGGTCTAATTCGCCTTCCAATGTGAGAAGTTCTTTCATATTTCTGACATTTCATGAACTTAACTCAGTTGTAATCTTTCAAACAGAACACTTCTGGTAACTATTCCAGAAAAAAAAAGTCTGTTCCATTTTCCTTAGTCCCAGCTAAGCATTCTAAATCTAAAAGAGGGAACACACAGTTCAATATTTCAATAGGTGGTTTCCCAAGATATTTTCTCCAGAAAGCTTTTCAATATGACCTCATAGATTACATGACTAATAACAAACACAGAATGCCCCAAAGCCCTTTGTACATAGAAAAGCAACTAGTGGAGGCTAGTCACCATCCTCTAAATTCTGCATTCCAGAAACGTCAAGTCATTTGAAAAGTGAAAAGACTTTGAATCATGAAGATTATACACCAGTACCTCCGTAGGGTGTGACAATTATCTGATTATTAATGAATCAGAGATGAATATTTAAAGCTCCTTTGGAAAAGAGTCTAAACAAGACATAGAGGACAAGCATAAATCAATTTCATTAAAAGAACCATAATATGCCAGAGAGTTCAGTTGCATTACACAAAATACAGATTTTACAAGAGATTCTGAATCAGAAGAATTTCACGGTAAACATATGCTAAAAAATAAAACTACATACTAACATTCCTTCTAGATTAGCATGTTACAGAATCTTGATGATTGAATCTTATTTAACTTTGCTTAACTTAGTGTATCTCCAATGTGTCTAGCCATAACCAACCTGGGGAGGGAGAGAAGCAGCGATGTGCGAGAGCTACATTAATCAGTTGCCTCTCTCACACCCCCATCTGGGGACCTGGAGTGCAACACAGGCATGAGCCCTGACTGGGAATTGAACCAGGGTCCATTTGGTTTGGAGGCCAGCACCAAACCCACTGAAACACTGAACTCTTTTCATTTGAAAGATAAAGGAAGAATGACCCATAAAAGTTTTCAAAATTCCTTACTAAATCAAGAAAACTACTTAGTTGCAGAGCCAGGAGTACAACTGAGATATATGGCAGTTTATAAATCTGGAGGATTCTTCTCTTCTGCCTTTCATATTTCAAAATGCCCAGGGAAAGATGACATTCCAAACATAACTGCAGACTGGTTTCTTGGTCCTCTCCTTCATTTCCGCTTTAAGGAAAATTTTACCACCTATAGCAATGACTTATTATGCTGAGAGAGATCAGACAAGGGTGTGGACAGATGCTGTAGAGCAAGGAGCATATGAAATGGTAAAGTGCACTTTTTTTATTTGGAAAAAAGAACTTCTAAGCCTGTTTTATATTTTAAATTATAAAAAGCATGACATTATTGATTACCAAAAATGGTAAGGATTTTAAAAAAGCTGTGAGACACTGAGAATAAGAACACAAATGAAGAGAACATAATCTCACCTTACATAGGCTTTCTGGAGGAAATGACATTTAACATGACAAAGAACAAGTAGGAGTCAGCCAGCCAAGCCAAAGCAAGAGTGGTTGAAGAGTGTTCCTGACAGAGAGGGTAGTAACTGTCAAGAACTAAAGGAAAAAGAGGTGGTGCCATGACTAAGGTAGTGCAAATAGTTCAGTGGGGCTAAAGGAGAGAGAAGGCTATTGGAGAGGGCAGAAACCAAGGAAGTGGGAATGGCGGGGAAAGGTATGTGGTCAGAGATAAGCAAAATAGTATACAGGGGGTAGGTCTTGAAGGGCCTTGTACCCCATGCAGTGGAATTGATCTTTATTGTGTCTGAAACAACAAAACATTGAAAAGTTTCAGCAAGAGAGTTATATAATAATCAGATGTGAATTATAAAAATCACTTAGGACAAAAACTCACATAGAAGGAAGTTTGTACTCTGTTCAAATTTTTCTCGTACTTAATTTTCATTTTTTTAAAAACCAGGGTGGCCTTTATTCTGAGTGCTGAGTGATTATTCTATAGGGCCTAAGGAGAAATTCTGACAATTCAAATCACTCAGAGATTGAGGTTCAAGAGTCAACTCACCAAAAGGGCATAACTGACTCAAAAGTAGTAACATAAATTGACCAGGTCAATAAGTATTGCAATTGGGGTCACCAAGAGAATAATGCACAATGAAACACATTTCCTATTTCCCTAAGACAGTGGATTCATTGTGAACACTTTATTTTTACTTATATTAAGGTTTTAAATATTCTAATTGAAGAAACAAAATTTCTAAATTTTCTTTCATAATTTAACTTGTCATCGTCTTGAAATTAATTGTTCATCAAAATATTGTCTCAACCACCCTCACCCCAAGACTTATATTGGAGAAGCTCATCATTTTTTAAGATCCTGCAATAGTTATAATGTAGTGATCCTCATTCCATGACCAATTTACCTGAACTGCATTAATTTTACAAATAATGATTTTAATGAAGTTAGTCAATTATATTAGGGCCTGTGTTCCACTTAACTGTTATAGGCCCTGCATAACTCCGATACCATTACAACCATTGTTTGGTGCCTTAAATCCTTTGTCACTGCAAAATCCTATTGAAGGACAAACAATAATTATAGTAGAATCATAAATAACAAATCAAAAAGTAATACTAATAATGCAATACTTTCTATATCTTAGGCACTACATGTATTATCTCATACATATACAAACTCCTTTACAAAATCCCACAAGTCAGATACTCTTAGGATCCCAATTTAACAATTGAGGAAAGTAATCCTTAGAGGAATTAGTAAACTGCCAAGGATCATACAGCTTGTGATCAAAATAGGAATTCAAATCCAGGTCTGTATGACTGCAAAACATAACTCTTAACCTTATACTTTCTAGTATTTCTAGTTACTTATAGAATAATCACTGTGTGCTTAGAACTGTGCTAGTCAATTTACAAGCACTATATCATTTACCTTCGAACTAACCCACCAAAAGGTAATATCCATATTTTACAGATTAAGAAACCAAGGCTCAAAAAACTTATTTAAATTGTCAATTCTCATACAGATAGAAAGAAGCAAAGGCAGGATTCATATCTAGATTTGTCTGATTCTAAATCTGTTTGTTTAACCACAATCTATGTCATTAGAGTATGATAACATAAACCAGTCATTTCCAGCTATTCTCCACAGAACTCCATGGCTCTGAATACATGGATCAATGTTCACCACAGTAGACAGAGGAGTTGGCAGAGGGAGCAGAAGGGAGGTTGAGAGGGCATGCCCCTCTTTCCTACTTCTCCTGTAATTCAAATGGTACAACTTTGTGTTTATATGCTTTATATTTAGATTTCAAGATTTTAAAAGAAGAAAGAGTATTTTACTATTTTAAAAAGTGGAAATCCATTGTGTCAAGTTTTTACCCTCTAACACTTTAACAGAGGTTGGTTGACAGTTATCTGAGACCTGAGGGCATGGAACTCCAAACTGACAAGAGAACACAGCTGTGAAGACCCAGTATAGACTGCAGCAAGGAAATTCAGAAAATGGGAATTTTCTGTGAAGCACAAGGATCCCTTTGTTTCGCCTCTCTCCTCCTGTGGTGCTTCCCATCCCAGATTCCAAGACTATAGAGTGAAAAAAGAGACATCCAAAAGCTAACAGCTGCAACATCAATTTTCTTAAGTGTCAGTGGGCTTTAGGCTCCAAGCCATGAAAGCCTGTCCTAGGCCAGTCTTGTAAATTTTAAAGTCACATTTCCTCTGTTCTTCAAAGAAGCAGGGGGATGGGCCTTATGGGACCAGATGCCCTTTGTTCTGCCTCAAGATGCTTATAGTAATAGACATCAAATAGAACCAAGTATAATGTTTCGTAAATATATTCCATGAAGCCCTTAAAACACTCCTTGAAAAAAAAAGTTCTCATGGACAAATAAATGTTCGAAATATTGCATAAACTCTGTCTCAAAGATAGAGTGACCTATAATTAGTCATCTAAACTAGGCCACTTCTGCATGCCAAAAGGGATGTTATTAACAATTATGCTGAGACAACAAGCACATGCTGGAAATGTCCTGGAAATATTGGAACCTATGATTAGCCTGCTTATTAGCTCAGAAGTTTCCAAATTTTTATGGTCACAGAACATTTTTCCCCCCTTGTAACACCTGCTAACCTCATGAGAGACCATTATTCCACAGAATATAATTTGGAGATCACTAAAGTTAGAGGTTCTACAAGAATCTTAGTGAAATGCAATAGACCAATGCTTCCCAATCATTTTCTGTCAATGCATACCTAGGAGAGAAATTGTTAATTGTTATAGAAAGGTAAATGGTGAGATCCCTCATATCCATAAAGGATGTCCAGTGAAGTAAGGTGTTTGCTAGCATTGCTATCTCAGCATTCCTGTAATCCTCTGACACATATAGATATTGGGCAAACAGGTCAAAAATCTGTGAATAGACCAAAACATGCCCACAAATGACTTCCATGTGTTTCTCTTCCTTAAGACCAATTGCAGATGATTAAATTAAATGAAGGACTAACAAAACTATTTTTGACCTTTTATCCTTCTCTTGGCCTCTTTTGTCACTTAGAATTTGGGTCAGTGCAAAGGTAGGGGGGATGAGGGGCATCCGTAATAGTGTCAACAATAAAGCAATCCTAAAAATTATGGGATATTCAACAAATCCCATGACTGACTCGATCATGACACTGAAAAAGAAAGTACTTCTATAGAAAAACAAAACCTATATTAGGTATTTCAACATAAAGTTTAATACACAAAATTGGTTAAACAAACAGCAGACAATTAAAAAAGCATAAAAGGGAACACTGGGGCTACACAGAGACTGAGCTCAAGCCTCAGATTTCTGAGGAGTGGTCACTGCCCAATGATTATAGCACATCAGAAGGGCACAGGAGACTTGGTCTGTTCAGAGCCTCCTGAACAATCAACCAACTGTGGATGATTTCTCTCACTTAATTATAGAAGCATTTAGAAAAAAAATCTGCCTCTTCAAGTACTGCATTTAATACCAGAACCAGAAGATAGTCCCTACCAAAGACTTGCCATTGGATTGAGGACAGAGTTCTAAGAAAGCTCTTGATAAGTCTGAGTTTACTTAGCTCAATAACCTCAAAGAAAACACCTTGCATAGGGGTTTAATTTAAATGGGAATTTGAAGCACCTCAGCCTTAAATGTTGCTTTGAAAATTTCAGTGAAGAAATAGGAGGTGAAAGGTATAGCTCAGATGGAAGAGAAGGAACTTGAGAGATATTCCCACATTTTCTATTCAGGAGGGAAAAAACTCCCATTTTAGAAGGCATTTTAAGCAAGGAAACAGGAGTCGAAAGTTAGTCCTGCCATGTGCTTTTACATTGCATTATTCATTTCATAATGATCATTTTGCCCAATTCATCTATTCAGTGAAAAATCAGAAGCCATACACTTAACAAGCTGCCCTCCAAAATTTATTCCAGAGAAGGTCACACTCTGCTTACCTTCCTCAAAGGTTCTGTGGAACAAAAAAAAGTGCAAAGAAATTCCCCTACACCGTGGCTGAGGAGAAAATATGAAGGGCCTCAGATTAAAGGGTATTATCTGAAATTATAAACTGATGAAAACATTGAAAACAAACATACTCAAGAGAGGAATCTGATTTTAAAGGTTAAGATTGCAGGTACTGACTTCCAACCCCTTCTGATTTAGCCACTATTCAATTCAGAACAATTCTTTGCTCAAATAAATTCTTAAAATTTTAATGTGCCAAGGAAGATGGCATTGGGGTAGGAGGAAGCAGATTCCACTTCTCCCTACACATGGGAGGAAATTCTAGCTGATCTACAGAGGAACAGAGCAAACAGCCAATAGTACCTCAGCATATATCAAAATAGGAGACCAAAAATTGCAGCAGACACTGAAAAACCAGACAGTAAGGAGAATGCTTCAGGACAATAAGGTCCCAGGGACCAGCGTGGGGACCAGGGTGTCTGCAGCCCCAGGCCCATTGCCCGCCAGGTCTTCCACCGGGTTCTTGGGAGAGAGGTAGGTCAACTGCTCCCTCCCCTGCCAAACAAGGTTTGAGCAGCACCAGGAGTTACCTGGTTGCTTGAAGTTGCAGAAAGGGGAATAAGGACTAAGTGGGAAACACAAAGGGGCTGAGAGCACCCACAGAGTCTGGACGCTGCTTGGGGAGAGTTGAGAGTCATGCAGTGACAGGCCCTGACCCTGATAGTTACCAGTCTGACTGGATAATTGGGCTGTGGGAGAGGCCAGGCTACTGTATGGAGCAGCAGGCTTGAGTAGGAGGAATTTCTCAAAAAGAAAAAGTGAAAAGAGAGACACTGCTTGGGGAATTTTCCTGCAGCATTCACGCTGGCCTCCCCACTGCCAGCCGGCAGCAATCCCGAGGTTGTGCTGAAGGTTGTGTGGAAGACCCTCCACACCCCCATAGCACTGGGAAGGGTAGGCACCTACAGGGCTGAAGCAGCCTGGCTGAGCGTGCGTGCGCCCGCACCCCAGCCCACAGCGGTAACCCCCAGGGAAAATGCATGTTCAGGAAGGCCTGGATCCCACACCCAAGGTGCCAGGGAGAGGTACCAGGCTAGCTCTGGGGAGAGTGCACATCTGAGTGTAGATCGGGAAGGAAGAAAAGCCATACGAATTGGCCCTCAGCCTGCTGCAGTCAGCAAGACCAGAAAAAAACGGTTTGGCCACTTTGAAACCAAGAGGCTTTTTTATTTTATTTTTTATTTTTATTTTTTTTAGATTTCATTTATTTATTTTTAGAGAGGGAAGGGAGGGAGAGAGAGAGAGAGAAACATCAATGTGTGGTTGCTGGGGGACATGGCCTGCAACCTAGGCATGTGCCCTGACTGGGAATCGAACCTGCGATGCCTGGTTCGCAGCCTGCACTCAATCCACTGAGCTACACCCACCAGGGCTTTTATTTTATTTTTTAATAATTTTTATTTTAAAAGTTTTATTATTTTTATCTTTCGATTCCTTTTTGCTCTAGTTCCTTCTATCTTGTTTTATTCCTTCTTCCTTTCTTTCCAATTTTATCTCTTCTTCTTTCCTTCTTATGCTTTTTTTTAATACCTACAAGTGAGACACAAAAAAACCTGGAACTGTAAAAAGACCAGAGTTGGACCCAAAGAAGGAGCATCACTACAGCTGAGACAGTGAGACAAATTTCACTCTGTTACTATAGAGAACCTGCAAGTTACTGCATAATTTGTATTATGACTTTTTTCATTATTCTTACATCATTTATTTTAATAGTATTTTTGTATTCCTCTTCTTTCTGTATAGTCTTCTTTGCTTGGCTAGTTATATAATATCATTTGACAGGTTTCCCCTGTTCTATCTTTCATAGTGTATTGCTAATTTACTGTCCTTCAAGTCACTTGTGTTCCATTAGTACACTACTCAAGGTCCTATACTCCCTATTTTTGTTATCCAGATCACATAGATTCTATCATATAACTGTTGTTCCATTAGTATTCTAAATAATAGTTGTTCCATACAATTGTAAATACCACACAGCAGCCCTCCCAGATCACAGCGCACTTCACAGTTTCCTGAACTCTATTACTGTAGTGGTTAACTCTATTCTCTCACACACTACACCTATTTACTAACTGTTATTCTCACCTTACCTCAGAATCTGACCTCCCACAAACTCACTGCTTTCTAGATCCAACTCACAATCCTTCCCTCCCCAACAAGAGTCTTATCTTCTTTCCATCCTTTCTAAAAATCATCTAGTTGGGTGGCAGATCACAGTTAACACTATACATAGCCAAAGGATCTCCTATCTCTTTTCTACCAGCTGCTACCACAAATATCATAGAATACTCTTTGGCTGTATTAAACCATTTTACTTTACCCCTCCAACTGCTCACAAAAAAGAGTAGGTGGAAGTGGTGAACACCAGGATACCCACTGGAATTGGAAACTCAACAACAAAGGAACCACTAACAGATAACAACAGAAGAAGGTGAAAGAGGGAGTGTAAACCACACAAACCTCAATCCAGGACCTATCTGGAAATAAAAATACATAGTGGAGAAATTGCCCAGAAAAAACAACTGAACAAGAGCCAGAGAGAATCCTCAAAACCTTGTACACATGGAAGAACCAGCTTCAACACAACCTGCCCTCACTAGCACAACAAAATACAAGAGGTGGTGGACAGAGTGACCCTCAGTTAACCAGCTGGTGGGAAGGACCCACCAAAGAAAGACCCAATAATAATCAAAACCTAAAGACAAACACAGAGCCAACTTAAATGATAGCCAAGACCAGTGAGCTCGGGAGATCAAGGAGACTGTGCTACTGAATGTCAGAGGTCTTCTACCACAGAAGCCCAAACCATAAACCCAGGGAGCCAGAACAGATCAATTTAAGAAGCTGAGGCTACAAGAAGAGTCTCACAGACAATGGGAAGACAAAGAAAAAAATCCCCAAATGAAAGGAAAGGAGGAAGCCTCAGAAAGAATGCTAGATGAAACAGAGGCAACTCAACTATCAGATATTGAGTTCAAAGCAATGGTTATCAGGAAGCTCAATGAGCTCACAGAGAATTACCATAAACTTCAGGGAAACTACAATGAACTCACAACAAACTATATCAACATGAAAAAAGAAATAGAAACTATGAGCAAGGGTCAAGAGGAAATGAAGAATACAATTTCTGGAAAGAAGAACACAGTAGAAGGTATCAAAAGCAGGCTCTATGAAGCAAAGGATTGGATCAATCAGCTAGAGGACAAAGTAAAAAAAAAAAACAGAAAACAAAAAACAAAAACACCCAGAAAGAGCATGAAAAGAATAAAAGGGATTAAGAGAAATGCAAGACAATATGAAACGTAATAATATCCATATAATAGGGATACCAGAAGGAGAAGAAGATGAGCAAGGGATAGAAAACCTATTTGAAAAAGTAACGATGGAAAACTTCCCTAATTTGATGACAGAAAAAGTCACACAAATCCAGGAAACACAGAGACTCCCAATCAAGAGGAACTCAAAGAGGCCCACTTCAAGATACGTCATCATTAAAATGGCAAAATTCCAAGACAAAGAGAGAATCTTAAAAGCAGCAAGGGAGAAACAGTAAATAACATACAAGAGAGCACTGATAAGGTTAGCAGCTGACTTATCCATGGAAATGGTTCAAGCCAGAAGAGAATGGCAAGAAATATTCCAAGTAATGAGAATGAGAGGCCTGCAACCTGGGCTACTTTACCCAGCAAGGCTTTCAATCAAGATAGAAGGCCACATAAGGGACTTCCTAGAGAAAAGAAGTCTAAAAGAATACACTTCCACCAAACCAGCTCTGCAAGAAATGCTAAATGGACTGCTTTAAGGAAAGGAGGGAAAGAGAGAGACAGGAACACAGGTAGGAAAATGGCAATGAATAAGTACCTCTCAATAATAAACTTAAATGTAAATGGATTAAATGCAGCAATCAAAAGACTAGCTGAATGGATAAGAAAGTACGATCAACACATATGCTGCCTACAAGAGACCCACCTCAGGAGAAAACAGTTACACAGACTGAAAGTGAAGGGCTGGAATCAAATATTCCAAGCAAATGGACAGGAAAAAAACCGGGGTACCGATACTCATATCAGATCAAATAGACTTCAAAAAAAGGTCCATAAAGAGAGACCCAGAAGGTCACTTCATAATACTCAAGGGAAGAATCCACCAAGAAGACGTAAATATTATAAATATATATGCACCCAAAATAGGAGCACCCAAATACATAAAGAAAATTTCAGCCCTGGCTGGCATAGCTCAGTGGATTGAGCGCGGGCTGCGAACCAGGCATCGCAGGTTCGATTCCCAGTCAGGGCACATGCCTAGGTTGCAGGCCATGTCCCCCAGCAACCACACATTGATGTTTCTCTCTCTCTCTCTCTCTCCCTCTCCCTTCCTTCTCTAAAAATAAATAAATAAAATCTTTAAAAAAAAAAAGAAAAGAAAATTTCAGAGGATTTCAAGAAAGTTATAGACAGCAACACAATTACAGCAGGGGATTTTACCACCCCACTGTCAAAAATGGACAGATCTTCCTAACAAAATATCAACAAAGATATTGTGGCATTGAACAATGCCCTAGAGGAAATGGACTTAACTGATATATATAGAGCCCTTCATCCCAAAGAAGCTAAATGCACATTCTTTTCAAATGCACATGGAATATATTCAGATAGCCCACATGATAGAACACAAACCAAGCCTCAACAATTTCAAAAAATTGAAATCACACGAAGCATTTTCTCCAAACACAAGGGACTAAAACTAGAAATCAACCCCATGAGGGGGGAAACACTCAAAATCATGGAGACTAAATATCATGCTATTAAACAATGAATGGGTCAAGAATGTAATTAGGGAAGAAATAAAAAAGTTTCTGGAAACAAATGAAAATGAACTCATAATAACCCAAAACTTATGGGACACGGTGAAAGCAGTTCTGAGAGGGAAGTTCATAGCAATACAGGCATACCTAAAAAAGATAGAAACATTTCAAACAAATAATCTAACACTACAACTACAAGAACTTGAGGAACAACGACAATGACAGCCCAGAGCAAGCAGGAGGAAGGAAATAACCAAGATCAGAGGAGAATTAAATGACATAGAGACTAAAAGCACAATTCTAAGGATCAACGAATCCAGGAGCTGGTTCTTTGAAAAGATAAACAAAATTGACAAGCCTTTAAGCAGGCTCATCAAGAAAAAAAGAGAGAGGACCCAAATAAACACAATCAGAAATTAAAGAGGAGAGATTACAACTGATACCACAGAAATAGAAAGGATTATAAGAAATTACTATGAAGAACTGTATGCCAAGAAACTTGAAAACCTAGGTGAAATGGACGAATTTGTAGAAAAATATCATCTTGCAAAATTCAATGACGAAGTAGAAAGCTTGAACAGACCAACAACAGCAAATGAAATTGAAGCACCAGTCAAAAAACTCCTGACGCACAAATGCCCAGGACCAGATGCTTTCACATGAGAATTCAACAAAGCATTTAAGGAAGAGCTACCCCCTATCCTTCACAGATGATTCCAAAATATCCAGAATGTTGGAAGACTCCCAAACCCTTTTTATCAAGCCAGCATCATCCTAATCCCAAAACCAGATAAAGACACAACAAAGAAAGAAAACTTCAGGCCAATATGGCCAATGAACATAGATGCTAAAATCCTCAACGAAATATTGGCAAACCACATCCAACAATATATTAAAAAGATCATACACCATGATCAAGTGGGATTCATCTCAGGGATGCAAAGATGGTTCAATATTCACAAATCAGTAAATGTAATACATCACATAAACAAAAGCAAAGACAAAAACCACATGATCATATCAATAGATGCAGATGCTTCTGCGTAGATGCATCTTGCTTACCAAGCATTTGATAAGGTACAGCAGCAATTTATGATAAAAACACTCAGCAACATGGTAATAGAGGGTGCATTCTTCAACATAATAAAGGCCATATATAAAAGACCTACAGCCAACATCATACTCAATAGGCAAAAATTAAAATCTTTTCCACTAAGATCAAGAACAAGCAAGGTTGTACACTTTCAGCACATCTATTCAACATTGTATTCAAAGTCCTAGCCACAGCAATCAAACAAGAAAAGGAAATAAAAGGCATCCAAATCAGAAAGGAGGAAACAAAATAGTCATTGTATGCAGATGACATGATAGTGTACATAGAAAACCTCTTTTGATTGGAACATGCAATCTGTTTACATTTAAGGTTTTTGATAGGTACTTATTCATTGCCATTTTTCATACCTGTGTTGTTCTCTCACTCACTCTTTTTCTTCCTTTTCTTAAAGCAGTCCCATTAGCATCTCCTGCAGAGCTGTTTTGGTGGAAGTGTATTCTTTTAGAATTCTTTTCTCAGGGAAACTCCTTATTTGGCCTTCCATTTTAATTGAGAGCCTTGCTGGATAAAATAGTCTTGGTTGCAGGCCTCTGATTCTCATTACTTGGAATATTTCTTGCCATTCTCTTCTGGCTTGGAGTATTTCCATTGAGAAGGCAGCTGTTAGCCTTTTTGGAACTCCTTTTTATGTTACTTCCTGTTTCTCCCTTGCTGCCTTTAAAATTTTCTCTTTGTCTTGGATTTTTGTCATTTTAATTATGGTGTGTCTTGAAGTGGGCCTGTTTGGGTTCCTCTTGATTGGGACTCTGTGTTTCCTGGATTTGTGTGACTTTCTCTGTCATCAAATGAGGGAAGTTTCCCATCTTACTTATTTAAACAGGTTTTCTATCCCTTGCTCTTCTTCTCCTTCTGTTATCTTTATTATATGGATATTATTCTGTTTCATGTTGTCTTGCAGCTCCCTTTCCACCTGTTCATTCTTTCTTAGTCACTTTTCCTTTTCTTGCACCTTCTGGGTGTTTTTTTTTTACTTTGTGCTCCAGCTCGCTGATTCAATCCTCTCCTTCATCCAGCCTGTTTGTAATTCATTCTAGTGTATTTTTTATTTCTCAGACTTTATTTTTCATTTCTTCCTGGTTTTTGTTTACAGTTTCAATTTCCTTTTTCATATTGTTGTAGAACTCAGTTCCTTTAGTCATCTAAAGGAACTCAGATGCTCTGAGTTCCTTGAGCATCTTTATAACCATTATTTTGAGTTCTATATCTGATAGTTTGCTTACCTCCATTTCATTTAGCCCCTTTAGTGGGGAGTTTTCAATTCCTTTTGATTGCATTTTTTTATTTTTGTCTCTCCATTTTAGGTAACCCTTTTTGTTTGTTTCCGTGCTTCCTGATGTTTTGCTTTGCTAGCTATCTTTGTAGGGTGATATTCTATGGTAGGAATTCTATGGGGTTCAATTGTGTGGTCTCTGTGATCTCCTTGTCTGGACACTCTGGGTTTCCCCTTTTTCTGCTTATGTGGGCTCTCTTGTTGTACTTGGGTTTTTACCTTTTGGTGGTTCTTTTGTTGGTGGTTTCTCTCCTCCAGCAGATGCACTGATGGTCACAGCTCCCACCTATTCTTATATGTGATTAGTGGCAGGCAGTAGGCAAAATGGATTAAGACAACAGGAGAGTATTTTATGAGATTTAGAACACCATCAAGTAGAGAAGAGATAGGAGATTCTTTGGATAACTATAGCATTAACTGTGATATTTCACCTAACTAGCCACATTTTATAAAGGCTAAAAGAGAGATAAGACTCTTGTTAAAGGACAGGAGGATTGTGAGCTGAATCCAGAAAACAAAGCACTTATGGGAGGTTAGATGATGAGATATAGTGAGACAAAAGGATAGAAACTAGGTGTAGTGTGAGAGAGGATAGAGTTAACCACAACAATAATAATGGTCAGAATTAAAGTGAAGTGGGATAAGATCAGGGAGAGTTGCTGTGTAGTATGTACAATTGTATGGAACAACAATTATTTACAATAGTACTGGAACAACAATAATATGACAAGAAATATATGATTTGGATAACCAGAATAGAAAGTACCTGATGAAGAATAGTGTGTTATTGGTACATGAGTGAAGTGAAAGAAAAAAAATTAAAATACAATACAGATAGAATAAGGAAAACCAGTCAAACAAGCAATTAAACAGAGAAATAATATGAGGAAAACTAAACATAGGGAAAAGGAAAAAATACTGATAAAATAAAAGTGGTAAAAATAATGAAAAAAATTAATAATACACATAAACAATAAATTGCCAGCTCTATGGGATAGCAAAATGACATTTGTCTCAGTTTCTCAATTTTGGGAGTTAGTGTTGTGCTCCCTCTTTGGATCTATGTCTGTACCCTTTGTAACTCCATGTCTTATTGTCTCACTTGGGGGAAGAGAAAAAAGGAAAAAAAAGAGAGATGTATGGGGGAAAAAATAAGCTTCCTGCTGACTTTAAACCTGTTCAACCTGTTCTGCTGGTCTTCCTAGATGCCACTGGAATAGGGGGGCTGGGCTTCACTTTTTTCCCTTCCTATGGTTTTGAGAGCATGGGCACCAGGTCTGGGCTGCAATATTAACAATTGCCCATCCTCTGGCCCACATCCTCAGTGAGCTTCCAGGCTCCAATCAGCCACTCAGTCTCTGGATGCACAGCACGAGTCAATCTAGGACCCGATGTTCCACTCAGCCACACAGTCTTGGGCACTAGGCTCCAAATAGACACTCAGTCCTTGTGCATGCAGCACAAGTCAGTCTGGGGTGTGCTGTTCCACTCAGCCACTTGGCCTCTGGGTGCACAGCATGAAACAAGCTCAGGTGCATGGTTCCGCTTAGCCACTTAGTGTCTGGGCAAGCACAGCTCAAATCACCCTCAGGGCTCACCTGCTGCTGCTGAGAGTTCCTTACAAAGCAGCTGCCCACCTTTCTTAACAAGTGCATAGCTTTTCACACAGCCCAGCTTTCTAGCCTGTCCAGAAACTATCGGAGTCAGGGTCCAACACAGCCCAATTCCTCCCTTCACCAGATGTAGCCCAGCACCTCAATTTCTCTGGTGCCAGCATCCCCGTGGTTGTATACCACCTCTGTGTGTCTCTCACTTCATCTCTATTCCCCCAAGTGACTCCTAGCACCTATATCCTTCCTGGTGCCGGGCTGCCCACACTGCTTGGTAGAGGAGGAAGGTGGCAGTCTAACTCTCTTCCCCATAGCCTGCAGCAGGCACCAGGCAGGAGGGCCACAGTGGCCTAGGACTCTGTGCAGATCCCAGGGACCTTACCATCCCAGCTCAATCTCCTCACCATCTGTTTTTCAGTGCCCTCTACCATTTTTGGCCTCCAAACTTCATATAGGCTGGGATTCTGTTGACTGTTTACTCTGTTCCTCAGAAGAACGGCTAGGTGTTCCAGCTGGGCACAGGGAGAACTGGGCTTCGCTCCCACCTACCTTGCCACCATCTTTGTCCTCCTGTTTTTATTCTTAAAGCATTACCTACTTTCCTTTTAATTCCTTCTTTGACCAACTGGTTATTTAAGAGTGCATTATTTTATTTTGTCATTGCTCTATTTAAATTTTTCTGTTGCCTATTTTTAACTTTTTTCTATTTTTCTGTTGCTCAACTTTATTTTTTTCAGATTTAAACATTACTTTCTTTTTTATTGTTGTTCAATTATAGTTGTCTCCATTTTCACTCTACCACAACCCCCACCCCACCCATCCGTGCCTCCCACCCTCAAACTGACCCACTTTGGCCTTATCCATGTGTCCTTTATACATGTTCCTTGATGGACCTTCACTTATTTTCCCCCATTATCCCTCTCCCCCTCCCTTCTGGTTACTGTCAGTTTGTTCTTTATTTCAATGTTTCTGGTTATATTTATTTTGCTTGTTTGGTTGATTAGGTTCAACTTATAGGTGAGATCATATGGTATTTTTCTTTCACCACCTGGCTCCTTCTTTCTGCTGCCTAGTATTCCATTGTGTAAATGTACCATTGTTTTTGTATCCACTGATTTACTGATGGGCATTTAGTTTGCTTCCAGCACTTGGCTACTGTAAATTATGCTGCTGTGAATACTGGGGTGCATACATTCTTCTGAATTGGTGTTTCAAGATTCTTAGGGTATAATCCCAGCAGTGGTATCAATGGGTCAAAAGGTAGTTCCAGTTTTAGTTTTCTGAGGAAATTCCATACTGTTTTCCACAGTGGCTGTACCAGTCTGCAGTCCTACCAACAGTTCACTAGTGTTCCCTTTCCTCCACTACCATGGTAGCACTTGTTTGTTGATTTGTTTATGATGGCCATTATCACTGGTGTGGAGTGGTATTTCATTATGGTTTTAATTTGCATTTTTCTGATGGCTAGTGATGCTGAGCATCCTTTCATATGTCTCTAGACCCTCTGTATGTCCTCCTTGGAGATGTGTCTGTTCAAGTCCTTTGCCCATTTTTTAATTGGATTGTTTGTCTTCCTGGATGAAGTTGTGTGAGTTCTTTATATATTTTGGATATCAAACTCTTGTCCAAGGTATTATTGGCAAATATATGTTCCCATGCAATTTGTTCTTTTTTTCATTTTACTGCTGTTTTCTTTAGCCTTGCAGAAGCTTTTTATGTTGATGAGATCCCATTTGTTTATTCTTTCCTTTAAAGGACCTAAGAATAAACCTAACCAAGGAGGTAAAAGACCTGTACTCAGAAACCAACACAACACTAAAGAAAGAAGTTAAGGAAGATACAAGCGAATGGAAGCATATACCATGTTCATGGGTGGGAAGAATTAACATCATCAAAATGTCTATACTACCCAAAGCAATTACAGATTCAATGCAGACTCTATTAAAATACCAATGGCATATTTCACAGATATAGAACAAACATTTCAAAAAATTATATGGAATCATAAATGAGCCTGCATAGCCATAGCAATTTTGAGGAAGAAGAACAAAGTAGGAGGGAATCACTCTATCTGACATCAAACTATATTACAAGTCCATGGTAATCAAAACAGTCTGGCACTGGCATAAGAACACACAAATAGATCAATGGAACAGAATAGAGAACTCATTAATAAACTGAGATGTCTATGGTCAGTTAATATTTGACAAACTGAGCAGAAGCACTTTAGCTTCTAAATGGGGTAAAAATAGCCCCTTCATCAAATGATGTTGGGAAATCTGGACAGCTACATGCAAAAAAAGTGAAATGATCACCAATTTCCTACCATACACAAAAATAAATTTAAGGTGCATAGAAGACTTACATATAAGTCACAACACCATAAAAGTTTTAGAGGAGAACATCGGCTATAAAATCTCAGACATTCCATGCAACAATATCCTCAGTGATATGTTCACTAGAGCAATTTTAATTTTTTATTCTTTTCTAACTTCATTACATTATATTCAGAGAACATACATTGTATGATTTCAATAATTTTAAATACCTTAGGTTCATTTTATATCCTGGCATGTGGCATATCTGGAAGAACATTTCATGTGCTTTTAAGAAGAATTTGTGTCCTCTGCTATAGGATAAACTGTTTTATAAATTTCTGTTACATCATGCTGGTTTACATTATTGTTCAAGTTCTCTGTTGTATAATTTTCTGCCTAGTTGTTTTATCTATTATTGAAAGTTGATTATGGAAGTCTAACTGTTATTGTTGATTTGTCTATTTCACTCTTCTACTTTATCAGATTTTTTACCCATGTCTTTTGGGGCTGTCTTGTTATGTGCGTATAATATAATCATTATGTCTTTTTGTTGGACTCACCTTTTTTATCCTTATAAAATGTCCTTCTTTATCCTTAGTGACATTTTAAAACTTAAATTAACTTTTGACTCTAGCATAACCAATTCTGCTGTATTTGGTTGATGTTTGCATAGTGTATCTTTTTTAGTCATTTCACTTAAAACTTAATATCATTGAATCTAATGTGTGTCTTCTGTAGATAGCATATACTTGGGTCTTTGTTTTTTTATCCAGTCTCAAATCGTCAGTCTTTTTATTAGATTGTTTAATTCAGTAATATTTTATGTTATTAGTCATATGATTGGATTTAATACTGACATTTTACTTTTTTATTTTTTTCTATGACTCATGTCCTTTTGTCCTTCTTCCCCTCTTTATTGCCTTCAATTGTAAATGAATGTTTTTAGTATAGCATTTAAATTACTTTAACGATTGTTCAATATATTTTAAAGAGCATTTTCCTAGTGGCTACACTAAGGCTTTCAGCATACATGTTATCATATCTACTTCAAATTTATGTTAACTTCAGTGACAGTGAGTTATAGGAATGTTACTCCTATTTAGCCTTATCTTCTCTTCTGCCTTTTTGTGCTATTATGTTTGCTTACTAGCAAAATCTACATTTTTTACATCACCATTAGCCTTGAGCATCCTCAGTCTTTATTCCAGATAAAATCAGTCCATTTATAGAGTGCTAAGGAACTCTTTGTTCTTAAGACCTAATCTGCCCCTATGCAGAATCTCTGTGCTACTGTCCATAAATGAGGGCAAGAATTTTACTCTTACAATTAAAACTGTGGCTTGGGGAGGGAAGGGCATCACTGGTCTTCTGGGTTTGTTCCTCCAAACATGGAACCTATGCCCTACACAGAAGCTGGGGTGAAAGTTATTGGAACCCAGTATTCTCAGCTTGCTGTGCCTGGAGTAGAGCTTCTGTTCTATGAATGGGTACTGGTAGATATCTCTTGCCTTGGAAAAGAACTTCTGCAAAAAAAAAAAAAAAGAATTAAGAAATTTCATCCCATTCCATTATACAGGGTGTAGATGAGTAGAGAATGGTTAATAGAAACAACAAAGACATTTTCATTTTAGACAATCATAGATATGATTCCACCCAGAAGGAAGCAAACAAGCCTTCATATGAAGCAGAGGACCAGTACGAATAGGAAGTTTTCAAGAAGTGCAACTATCCAGAACAATGGTGATTTTAGTACACTGTCATTCATCATTACTTATCTTTCAGGGCTTCCTTCTTGTAACTGTAAATCTCTAAGATCCTTTTCTAATACCCTAGCAAAGAGATGGGAACTGTCCCTAAATCCTCGCAGCAATACAGTCTAAGTATATTGCTGATGTATCATCATCTTTGGATCAGTCCATTCAAAAGCAAATAAATACTGAGAGTCAGGATGCAAAGGGATGCAGAAGAAAGCATCTTTCAAATCTAATACTGAATACCACTGAGCATCATCTGGTATCTGTGAGAGCAAGGTGTAAGGGTTAGCTACTATTGGATGTAAAGGGACTACTGCCTCATTGACTAACCTTAGATCCTGGACTAGCCTGTATTCTCCCGTAGGTTTCATCACTGGTAAGATGGGAGTGTTGCGAGGAGACTGACAAGGGACTATGAGCCCATGTTGTATACATTTAGTTATGATGGGCTGTAACCCTTCCAAAGCTTCTTGTTTAATAGGATACTGCTTCCTGTGAGGGTAATCTGACCTGGGTTTTAGTTGGATTTTAACCGGCAATGCAGTCTTTGCACTTCCAGGAATCCCTGACTCCCAAACTAGTGGGTTTACTGCATCCAGAACTGAACTTGGGATTTCCTCCTGATTTCGAACACTACTGATTATCATGACCTTACTTAACTCAAGTGGCACTTCAGGGAACAACAAGATGGTTCCCATTCGAGCTAAAAGGTCCCGGCCTAACAGGGGAATAGGGCACTGAGAAACAATTAAAAAGGAGTGTTTGAATATTTGACTCTCAAATTGGCAAGTGATAGGGAATGTATAGAAATATGCCTTAAGATGTCCTTCAACCCCATTACCTTAGCTGATTTGGAGGAAAGAGGTCCAGAGTAAGAGTTAAGGACAGAGTAAGTGGCCCCAGTATCAACAAGAAAGTTGATTTTCTTACCTGCCACATCTAGAGTTACCCGGGGCTCCTCGGTAGAGATGGGAATATGAGTATCCTCTGGGGCCGACCTGTTCTTTGGGCACCTTCAGTCCTCAAGAGTAGCCATGGCCTTAGGTGATGACCCCTTTCCATTATGGGAACGGGGGCAGTCTACCTTCCAGTGTCAGGGATCAGAACTGATGTTCTTGCATAGAGGACAGTGTCCTGGAGGTGGCCGAGTGCAGTTCTTTGCCCAGTGTCCGGGGCGCTTGCACTTATAAAAGGTCTGATCCTTTCACCCCTGATTCTTTTGAGGCCTACCCCGAGCTCCACTGATGGGGCTGGCTTCTGCCAATAGCACTAAAGGCTAGTGCAAGGAGCTCTGCTTGCTTCTCCTTTTCCTTCTTTCCTCCAAATCCCTATTGTTAAAGACTGAAAAGGCCATATCCATGAGCTGATCTAGGGGGGTCTGTGGGCCCATTTGTAATTTCTGAAGCTTCCTGCAAATATCAGGGGCAGATTGACTTATAAAATGCTGTCCTATCAAGATTCGACCCTTCAAGGATGAAGGGTCCAAGTTCGTAGATTTTTGGAAGACTTCTACTAGTATATTTCTGAAGAGAGCTGGGTTTTCTTCCTTGCCCTGGGTGATTTCCCTAATCTTTTCATAATTTACAGGTTTCCTGATGCAGTTTCTCATTCCTGCCAGTAAGCAATCTATCATTGCATCCCCACTCCGGATCCCTGCCTGAGTATTGTATCCCCAGTCAGGTTCCTGGTCTGGGACAGCTTGGGCAGCGGGCTGGTTAGTGTGGGGGTTCTGGGTATGCAGCTGGTCTGCATATTTACGAGCCTCCTCCCAGATCCGCTGTTTATCATCTGGGGAACAGCAGGTGGTCAGAATTATGTACAAATCCCTCCATGACATACTAAATGCTAACGTAAGAGTCTGGAAATTACTAGTGAAACGTGAAGGGTCCTCTGAAAAACTCCCCAGCCTGTCTTTACATGGTTGTAAATCAGTTATAGAGAAGGGCACTTGTACCCTTATAGCACCTTCAGCGCCTGCTACCTCCCTCAAGGGTAGGAGTGCAGGGGTGGTAGGAAGATATGAAGTGCCACTTGTAGTATGTCCTGCAGGGCTGAGGTTTTCCTCAGGTGGTGGCTTTAGGTTGTCCATAGCATAAGGTGGTGGAGGGGTCGTTCCCTCTAAGGTAGGGGCAGAGACTCCAGAACTCTGGGGTTCCCTTAATCTCCCTTGAGAGACAGGTGGTGAACTAAGGAGGGCATCTTCTAATTGATCAACACTTGGGCCTGTAGGTTTTGACAGGGTGGGGCTGAAGCAAAATGAGGGATCTTGGTACAGAGCCATAAATGCCTGCATGTAAGGAATTTCAGACCATTTGCCTTCCCTCCGGCAGAACAGATCTAGCTGTAGGATAGTATTAAAATTCCTGCTCCTATTCTCAGGCCATATCTCTCCATCCCCTAATTCATATTGGGGCCAAACAGTGTTACAAAAGAAAACTAATCTCTTCCTTTTTTACATTTTTTGGGTCAAATTTATCCCAGTTGCTAAGAATGCAACCCAATGGTGATTTGGAAGGGATGGAAGATGTAGTTCCCATCTCGACTGCAGTGATCCTAAAGAGAAGGAAAAGAAACACAAAGATACTCTTTTGCAATCTAGAGGCATCCCTCTTTGCTTGCCTTAGGAGGTTTCCTAGTGGGCCATGGGTGTCCCCTGGGATCCCACTGACCTACCAGACGTCTGTGGCGAAAGAGATTCTGGTGAGAAAGATACTCCCTTGCAATCAAGAGGCGCCCCTCTTTTCTTGCCTCAGGAGATTTCCTAGTTGGCCACAGGGCGTCTCCTGGGATCCCACCAAACTACCAGACATCTCTGGCGAAAGAAATCCTAGTGAGTGTCGGCTGACAGAAATCTAAAAGATTTGAGAGGATCACCACAGTCTACTTCAGTTTCTTTCTCTTTGATTCAGAGGTTTTGAATTCCCTGGACACCATTTGCAAGATTCATGGTTCTATACTGAGTATTCGGGCTGCAAAGAACTATTGGGAAGGAACCAGTTCAGCATTATTGAGCAATACATTTCTGTATTCTCCATCTACGGAGACCCTCATTTTCCTGTAAGCTTTCAGACCTGGGGCAAAGGAAGTGTCTTACTAGAAAAATAGTTTCTGGCCCTGTAAACCATTAAGAGGAGCACCAAGATGATCTTATGATAAGATGACTCTTTTCCAGATCACAAAGAAGGCCCTTAAATATTCTATCTAATTTTCCAGAGCTTTAAGAAATTCTACCTGAGTTCGGAATTTCCCAGAAAGGACCTCAAGAGATGTCTAAACAACCACCCTTCATACTGGAGTTGGATCTCATAGAGGGACAATGGACTGAGAGGGGAAATTAAAATACCCTTATAGGAACAAGTAAACCACCTTAGAATTCCAAATTCAATTAATTAGGTACCAATGGCTCCACGCGGCTATTCTAGTAACAAATGACCAGCAGGCACCTATTGTGTGGTTCTGAGCGATGCTGTTGCTTACAATGATAGTATACATGTGGTGAAGGTGGGAGTGCCTTATTCCTGCAACTATACTTAGCCCTAGCCTATCAATGACCCCGAGGTAGATATCTTGGTACAAAGACAGCAGGAACCCTTCATACACAAAAGGCAAGTGGAGTATGAGTGAAGGTATAAAGGCCAAAAGTCAGTTGGGGAGGACAAGCATAAAAGACTCTCTGTGGGCCTGATGAGGAGACTGCAAAAGGAAGTCATAGTGCAGGCGAGGTGGTGACTGATATCCCGCACGGAAGGTCCAACTATGCCTATTGAGGGAGCGGCTGCGGGGTGGGGCAGTGTCTTGTGGTTTTCACAGCGTGCCTGATTGTTATGCAGACATTTTCTTGTACTTGGCGGGGACTAAGGCTAACCCCATTCTGCACCCAAGTTATCCTATCATAGGTGTCTTCAAGCGGCAGGCGCTCTTGTGGCTTTTAACTGCCTGACCTGTGCCCACAATTTAGCTGCCAACCTTCCATCACAGAACATCAGACTCACTGAAACAGAATAGGTGGCAACAGAAAAGGGAATCCTGGGTGTCAGAGCAGCAAAAGGGGACTTACCATTCCGGCTTCTTCTCCAGGCTGACTCGCCAAAAACTGTCACAGGTGTGCACAGGTAACCAGGTTCTTAGTGATCGAGAACAAAGAATTGAACCGAACACAGAGTTTATAGCATAAAGAAAGAGGGAAGATTTATTAAGTGATAATACACTCCATAGAACATGGGAGCGGGGCAACTCTGAGCAGAGATTGCTGCCATGGGCTGGAGGGATTCCGTTCTTATAGGGTAGAAGCTTCCTGGCTAGTCTTTGGTGGGCTTCTTTTGCACATGTACAAGGAGTTACATTTCAAAGCTACTGCGCATGTGTGGTTTCCCAAGATTTTCTTGATTGGCTACTGGAGAAGTGAGTCCCACAATGTTAATTCATTATAATTCTATTATAATGAACCAGGGGTAGTGCACAGGTGCATTCTTTTGTGACAGGCAACCCCCATGTTAGGCTACTTTGTACTTTGTAACTTCCGCGTTAGGACCCTGTGCATCTGTGCTAGGACCCCACGCTTTGCTCCTTTGTCTCCCATATAAGGTAGTTAGACCTAACTTCCGCATTTAGCTTCTGCAACCTCGTTTTGCCACGTAGGCAGGGGGTCCGAGGCTATTTAAACCCCAGAAAGTTAGAGATCGGGGCTCAGGATTTGGGTTCTTCCCCTGAGCCCACGCATAATAAAGAATCGTGCTCCGCCATCTCTCCTGCGTGTGAGTTATTTTCTGCAACACTTTGAGCCACCATATTCAGAGTTATCCCAGAAAACAGGAACAACCGGTCTTAGGGGGTCTTTGTCATGTATGGATGTCTTTTATCTTAGCCCTGCGGGGCCTCTGGAGTGTCCTTCCTGCCTATCTCCTGCCTCACCATGGCTGACAACAGGACCTGATACAATTATCAATTACTCTCTACCCTGACCCCCAACACATCAGTAGATCCCACAACCTAAACTCCATTAGTCAACATAACTAAGGATTTTTCTCTTATATAATCTATCCCCTAGAGGCCATTGTGGAGGTCTCAGAGCAACAGCTCACCTGTGCCTCTGGGATCAAAGCCATTACCTTAAAAAAAAAACAACTTTAACTTTTTTGCTGCAAACTTCTGTTTTCATTTTATTGAGTTTTGATGTACACTGGCAAATGAACCCCCTCAGTTCAGTAACACCGCTCTGATGACTCAAATAAATGTTTTTTATCTTTTATTATAGTCTAAAATTAATTTTGATTTACAGTATTCTGGTTCAAAGCTGAAGGAGAACAGAATTTGCCACCCCAAAAGATGCCTCTTGGCATAAGGATTATTTTTTAAGAAATAGCAGATACAAAAAAAAGCTCTGAAAACTAAGTACAACTTACTCTTTAACAGGAGACATTTACTTTTATAAGGACATCTCCATTTGTAAGACTGTCACACTCCCTGCACCAGGAAGAGGAGAATGACTATATCTCTAGAGATTCTGATCTGTGGAGAAGACAACTGACTTAAATCTGCATAACAATCTTACCTTTGTTTACTCTGCTTTTCCTGGTAACCTCAATAAGTGGCCTCCCAGCACCCCCCAACACCTTCTTTTGTCTTTAACTTGAGATGGTGTTTAAGCTGGTTGCTTGGGGCATTTCGGAGACACACTCAGTTTTCCTGGGTCTTTCCAATATATACAGGAGGTGTATATACTATTAAAATTATGTTTCTCCTCTGTTAAAATGTCTCTTAT